>JAPYZE010001716.1:0-25570 GCA_030522805.1 Leptomastidea abnormis | reverse complement strand
GGGGGGCGGGGGGGGGGGGGGGAGTGGAAAGGGGGGGGGGGGGGGGCGGGGGGGGGGGTGGGGGGGGGGGCGGGGGGGGGGGGGGGGGGGGGGGGGGAGAGACCAGACATAAAAGTTCGTCCCTCCCGAGAGTAGCGGGTATAGAGGTAGGCCGCGAGAGCTTATCCATATTCACGCGGCGCGTCGAGTCTGTCCTCATCCCTGATACTATATATACTGTTGCTGCTGCTGCTACTGCGCTCTAACGTAACCGTGCGAATTCATGAATTTTCCATCGCTTATCGAGCCGAGCTTTTCTCCCTCTATATATACTAACTACATACTATCTCACTCATTCCAACTCGTTCTAACAACCAAGCGTATATATATATATATATATATATATATATATATATATATATACTCAGCTGCTTGTGCACGACTGCCGTCGACCGAAATAAAGAAATATCCACACCGATTGAGGCTTGACTGGACGGTAGAGTATAGATAGCAATATATGCATTATGTGCTTCATGTGATGCTATATTGAAACTTGCTTATATAGTACACTGCCTTTTTGTTTTTTTGACTCTCAAAGGGAATATTGCTCGTATGTTGTGTATGGGTGGAGGGATTAATTTTTCAAAAGATAGAAATTGCCTGTCTCTATTCTTATCTTTTTTCGTTTTTAATTATTTTATTGAGAATAGGGTAAAAAAGAAAAAGGGTGTGAAATAAAATTATTTATGCTATTTAAAAATTAGTAGGATAAATTATTTGAATTAAGTATAAATATTACCTAATTTAAAAGGTGACGAGTCGAGATAATTTTAAAAGTTATATTTATACATGGATAAGGTGTCCTTACACTTCCATAATCCAAGATTTAAGCTTGAAATTTCTCTTTATTAAAGTAAACGAGAATCGGGCATGTAAGAACGATATAATCACATGGCAGCGACGACAGACAGAGAACGAGAAATGAGAAGATTGCCGCAAACTTATATGCACACCCATAACACTTTTATCCTCAGGTGTGTGTCACGTCGTTATACTTAATACACATATACATATACATACATATACTGATGAAAGCGATTAAACGCATCATCATATCTCGCGTATGATCTTTCTCTCAAATCCTGTATGTATATGTGTTTAAATATATATATACAAGTGCGAGAGACAACAAAGATCAAGCATTAACAAACACCATTTCCAAGCGAGCTAATCCCTGGCAAATCGGCCAAATATTTATATAAATATATATATATATATATATATTTCTTTCTCTCTTGTCCTATACCCACACACACACACATATACCTATACATATTACCAATGGTATTACCTGGGATGCTTGTTCGGACCGATATTTATGTGGCCTTTATTTTTTATGCCGCAATCCTGGATTATTTGCTTCCCTCTATACCTTTCTTTTCTCACTCGTTGCGCTTTGAACGTTTTATATTATTATATATACATATATACATATATATTCGTGTTGGTATGTATATTGTGCACTTTGAATTCTGCGCTTCGTGCGCTTTTATGTAATGACTTCATAAATCTCTCGTGAAAGTTTTTTTCTTTTTTTTATTTGTGCGGTGAATTTCTGATCAAATGGTACATTAAAAAAAAAAATCTCGAAGCTTTGTTCAAAAGTTGAAAATCATTAAGGGCATTCCTTACATTGTCGATTTTTCGTTTTATGCAGTCAATTTACATATTTGTGAAAATATCAAATTGTAGGAACAATCTTTAAGCGACCAAAATTGTTCCTACAATTTGACATTTTCACAAATATGTGAATTGACGATAAAAAATGAAAAATAAGAGGTAGGAATCTGTGCCGGTATAAGGCATGCCCTTAACCTTTACAAATCGGATTTAAAATTTTTTATATAAAAATAAAAATATAATATTGATAAAAAAAATGATTATTGTTTGAGGAAAATAAAAATATATTTATATGTGTATTATAAATTTAATTTTTCTCGCATTTAAGACGTAAAACTAAGAAACACATGATCGAATGCTAGCATCTGCAGCCACTCAAATTTCAGAAAAAGATACACAAAGAACAATCTTATAAAGATATTCCACACAATCCGCATTGGAACCTTCTTAGTTATTTTTCGGCTGCCCCCAGGCACTGCCCTTTGCCTACAAGTAGGTCTGTTGCAGCACGAGATGACCGTAAGTCATTAGAAGGAACAAGCAGACACACACACACACAGGCTGCCATCCCCGCTGCTTTATGTCTCCGAACGTCGTGAACAAAAAGAAATAAAGAGAGAGAAGAAGAGCAGAAACGCGAAAGCCCACCAAAGCTGAACGATAAAATTATCGTTCTTCTATGGTGGCCCGGTTCACGCGACCCCCCGCGAAAAACGATCAGCTAAATCAGCTAAAAGTGCCTTGGGCTGTATATGGAACGTTTTTACATTCGTTATAGGAGTTGGTGAAGTATCGTGAATCAGATGTTAAGGAAATCTATTGGGATAGATTGGTTGTTTATTTGGTTGAGGTTGTGTAGGAGGGAGGTATATTAGTTAATCTAGGATTGACATGTTTGTTTATGAGGGTCTTTTTATAAGAAGATTTTGGAGAGAGTCTTTATAAGGATAAATTAGTTCACGTGATTATTTGAGTGGATGATTTAATATTCTTGTGAAAAAGGATGAATTGAAAAAATGATTGGGATGTTAAAAAAGTTAAGTGAATGGAGTTTTTAAATTAGAGAATATAGTTGAAAATTTACGTTGGTAATATCAAGGGAGAAAAAAAAAAGATTTTGCGACAGTTGAATGAGAAATGCAAAATTTTAAATGATTCAAGTAACAAAAAGAATTATTTTATGAAAGATGAAAGAAATAAAGCTTTTAAAAAGTTTTACTTGAGAAAAAAGTCAGTGCTAAGTTAAATTAAATGAAAAAAATTTTTTTAAGCTTTTTTTTTTACTTTATATAGAAAAAAAAATTTACGATTGAGAAAGAATAGCTGACGTAATGAAGAAAAATGAAAAATTTACAGTTTTAAGTCTTGATTCATTAAGACAATCATAAATTAATATTGATATTATTTAATGAGATATTTCTCAACCTTATTATCAAATAAATCTACTTTTTAAAATTACAGATATATTTTAAACTAACAAATAAACTTCTTTAAATCATTAGTGTTAATAAAGACAAAAGATTTAATATTAAAAGAGTTTATACAGTCAATTCCTTTGTACAAAGTTTTTGAAAATAAAAAAACTTCTTAATGAGATAATCATTTCAAGTTAAAGAAAATTTACTTTCTAACCAAAGCAAGAATTTAAAAGAACACTTCTTATTGACTAAAGTCCAATTAATTAAATGTAAAAGAGAGTCTGAATTAATTCTCTTTTGCCATAGATATACCTAGGTACCAAGCTTTATTACAAAAACGCCAGGTATATACACAAAAAATAAAAAAAATAAAAAATAAAAAATCAACACAAGCAAGATACACACCGAGTTATATAACATCTAAAGTTTAGAGAAGCTTGCACAAGCTGCTATAGCACAGCTGTCGAGGTAACAACATCACGCGGCATGCATTTTGCATGAAATATCTCTCAGCAAGACTACGTCTAATTTCCCGCGTCCTTCACTTCTGTGCTCGCGTATGTATAATTCACTTTAGGCCAGGAAGGACGCGCACGAATGCTTATATACAAGAGAGAGAAAGAGAGAGAGAGAGAGAGAGAGAGAGAGGAGAGACTCTGACTAGCGATAAGCCGCGGAATAAAGAAGCGCGTCTCGGCTACCGAATTCGAAATGTGATATCCTTGGGGTAGAGAGAGAGAGAGAGAGAGAGAAAGGTAGATAGGGGAAAAGGATGTATATCTCGACCAGCATATATATCTTTGGAAAGCCGTAGAGGTAATTGGCAGACGCGACTTATCCGCTATATGTGACGTTACATAGAGTGTAAGAGAGAAAGATCGTATCTTGGACGACGACTGGCGTTCGTCGAAAGGAAAATCCGGAGATCCTGACGGCTGTGTACTGTAGGCTGGATACTGAGAGAAGGGGGAAGGGGATCGATCTTACCAGGATCTCTAATACGTCGCACGTGACCGCGCCTGACGTAATTGCCTGACGCCTTTAGATCCTGCTGATGCTCTTAGTATGGACCCTCCTTACCTTCTTAGGTTCAGGGTACCTATATATATATAAGGGTGGATTTTATCTTGCCTTTAGCTGTCGCTTTTTTTTTTTTTGTATGGTAGTTTGTCTTTGTTGGTTACTGGTATATTGGTATTACTGCCCTCATTTTTTTTTTACGCCTCGCACCATCTTATACAACGATCTCACGCTTTTTACACTTTCTGCTTGGATATACTGATTTTACTTTCATTTAACCGGATTTTAGGTGATTTTTCTTTTTTTTTTTTGCACTTGTGATAATTAAATTTTTATTTGCAATAAAATTACTAGGAGTAAAAATATTTGAAATTTGATTAAAAAATTTTATGTGAATTAACCCAAAAAACTTCCATAAGAAATATATTATTAAGAAAGTTATTTCTAAAAAAGGTTACTGAACTCGAACCATCTATTTCAGATCATAGAACTAATTTTGAAAATTTCAACAAAAAAAAAGGTAATCCGATTATTTTCTTATTATCGATAACAAACATCCCAGACAAACTCAAACCCAACCTATATATACAATTCTACAACCACCACAGAGCTTAACCGCATTAAACCCACAAATTCAAAGCTACCGATAACTCGATAATCCAGAATCGTGCAAATGAGGGCAGCCATAGTCACTCATTATTTACAGATCAGTTTCTCGTGTTGGAATCATCAGTACAAGCCACCATTAATTTCCTTATACTTGCGCCTGTATAAGCATATCTATACACATCACTTTGAGCTTTGAAAGAGGGAGGGGGGGAAGGGCAAGTTGATGTCTTTAGCCCTTAGGGCCAGCATATCCTCTTATCTTCCCTATCGATCTAATGATTTTCTCTCATACGTCCAGCCATTATTCTTGACAACCCTCGATGTTACTCTCGCGTATTAAGCCTCAGGAAGAGCTACTGCTGAGAAAAAAAAGAGGCTGGGCCATGTTTCTTGCGAGTAGTGTAGTCTACTTCATATTTTTCTCATGAGAGTTTAGTTGTCTAGTCTACCTATCTATCTATCTCTTTTTCCCCCTTTTTTGACGGCACGCGCGTTTTCACGGGCATTTAGATAGCGACCCTCGACACACGCGCTTGCCTCGTATGTATTAGCAGTAGCATAAGATAGCGTTTTAGGAGGGGACATACGCACGACTTGCTTATCGGTAAAAGAGGAGCCTTGGCCTTCCCACAAGGCGTATAATGTATGCGCAGTTATATGCGGGTGACAATAAAATGGAATTAAAGGGATTTTGGGATGTAGCTTTGGGCGTATACTATAACATTCTTGTGGAATTGGATCCTAGACGTACGCGATTCATCTTTAAACAATTTTTTTTTTTAAATTTTTAAATTTTTACTTACATTTTTTTCTGATTTTTTCGTTGTGAATTGTAGTTAAAATTGCTTTGAACGTACCTGTAAAAGAAAAAAAATTGTCGCTTTATTTAATGTCAATTGAAGCAGCAAAGAAAAAAATAACATTTATTTATTTATTATTTTTATTTAACAATGTTAATTTAAAGATTTTTACAATAAATTTTTTATATTTGATTAAAAAATACTTTTTTCAACAGTACTTTAGTACTAATAGGTTTCAATGTTAGTTAAGTACGTGAAAGTTTTATTTAAAAGTTAATGCAAAAAATTTTTCTGTTTCGGGATTAGAAATAATTATTTCATATTTATTTTCACACTCGGTGATGATAAAATTTAAACAATAAAAGAAATACGTTCAAAAATTGTTTACTAATTCTTTTTAAATTTAGAAGCCTTTGTAGGGATAAAGAAGCATATTACATTTTGATTTTATGTTTAATATAGGATATTTGTTTTTATGAATTAAAATGATAGCACAAATAATATATGGATGTACATTTAGTTTTATTTATCATTCAAATTACATTTTGAGAAAAATATAAAATTATTTTTAAATCCAACGGAACAATGAAGTCAGATGGATTCCTTTAATTACCACCATTTTTGCAAAAATTTTCACTGAATTTACTATATAAGGTGCTTTATATATACCTAATGCTGATGTGTCTGTAACACAAAGGGGTGTAAACAGTGGTTGAAAGAAGGAGCTAACGCATGTTACTATACCTCCAACAATTAATAGTCCCGTAATAATTTTATCTTTTAAAGATGTACTACCTTGTGATATGGAGGTGTCACCTTGTGATAAAGAAATACTTCTTTTATTTTCAACGTCTGATAGAATAATTGGTATGCGTGTAAAAGGTTTTTCGTACTTGATCTTTTCAAAACAAAACTGATCTGTTAAAAAAAATATTTGATTAATGTATACAAGATGAAACTGAAAAAAAACCATTTCAAATTTATTTTCATTGCACCAATCATATTCATATTCTAAATCTTCTTCAAAAATCTGAACTGCTTCTATCTTAAAATAGTCGCCTTTTAATGATAGTAAAGCATTCATAATTTCATGAACAACGTCAATACCTTCAAATAGATATTTGTTAATGTTAACTATAATATTATAGAACACCATACCGTGAAAATTTTCTAACACTCGATTTCCAGGCCAACTCAAAACTATATTACCAGGGAATGAATAAAAAATATATTTTAAAACGGATGCTCCAATTTCTAAAGGTCGATCAAATGATGTCTTGTTATTAATTTCACCTGCGTACATAGCGAAAGTTATATCAATCGCACGCAGCACGCCATACTTAAATATTTGATTGTCTACATTTTGGCAAACTTCCAATAAAATTTTTGCCATATATTTACCAAATATTTTCAAATTTTCAAAATCTTGTAAGACAGTATTGAAAAAATTTCTTAATAATTCATACGGGATATTATTGTACTTGGTTAATGTTTTGTGAGTATTATTTGATTTTAGTCGGTACGATATATTGCTGTTAAGTGGTGATTTTTCGGGAAGAAATAAATTTATTTGAATTTGTTCTTCACCAAAACCATACGGCAAGTATGATAAGTTACTCAAACAGAGAATATCTGGTATATCTTTGATAATAAACAATCTTGGTTGATCTTCCTCTAAAACATCTCGTTTATTGCGACGATGATTAGGCGGTTCCTCTACAATGATAACGCTCTCAGGTTCATTGCACCAAAATAATAATCCCTCTCCTGTAAAATTCCACCCAGTTGCTGGAGTAATATAAACTTGATGTGGTAAACTAAGTATTAATTCCATGATTTCGGTGATATCTTCTATAGTGCCAGTCATGAATCTATCAATTTCTTCATTAATGCTGAATAACGTTAGAAAGTAAGGTGAAGGTATTATTTGTTCAGCAATTAAATCAAACATGTTTCCATAATCATCACCTCGTAATGCGGGTATTGGTCCAGTATATGTATTTCCAATTAACTATGCAATATATCTGTGAATTGAGACCAAACCTTGCTCTATCATTTTTAGTTGTTTTTCATTTTGAGCTGTCACATTTCCTTTATTAACGATAAGTTTACTTAAAATTTCAGCAGCTTGCATTCCAAATTTAAGACGTTTACGCGACACTGGTATGTTCCCGTATGGGCTTTCTAGCATATTTTTCATCGCTTCAGCCACGTAGGTAAAAAAAATTTTTGCATTCGTTGGTGTACTGATAGCCTCATTAAAAAAATTTTTCAAGGTTGTGTACGGGATTACGTGATGTCTCGCTAAAGACATGCCTATACCATCAGCACCACTCAATTCAACATAATTGTCAACATCGATGAATTGATTAGGTCTGTTTTTCATCTTTAAATCATACGTATTTTTTGGGATTGGTAAAGTAGGTGGTGTAATAGAAGGCTGAGTAGTAGAATCACCATGCACAAGTATCTTAAAACTAAATCCCATTAATAAAATCCATAGTAACAAATGCTTCATTTTAAATTACTAAAAAAAAAAGAGAAAAAATTTTTAAATGATAAAACAAATTCTTAAATAAATTTAAAAAATTAATAAAAGAAAACTTACTTGCTTGTCAAAAAATGCAAATGGAAAAAGATGAAAAAAAATATTAAGAGAAATGTAAGTAAAGAAAGTTTGATAACTGATGTTCTCAATCAGTAGATCAGAACTAAATTTTTTTAAATTCTACAAAAAAATATTTGCGTATTAGGCGATAAACAAAACAAGTAATATCAGCACGAATATTTAACATGATTTGACATCGTTAAATACATTTATCTGATTATTTGCGTGTTTTGTAAATTTAAGCAACCTAAACTTTGTATTGTAATTGTTCAAATATTTAACTATTTTATAATATTTTTTCAGCAAAAAAAAATTTAAATAAACATATTTAAAATAAATTTTGTTATATGAAGAAAATTCGAAACTTAATAAATGTAAGATTATTTAAAAGAAAAAGTTTACGAAACTAGAATACATAGTTTTTCGTCATATTTCTTTATTGAGCTTATTTTCCTATTCCATCACATCTACTAAAGCATAAAAAGCTCCATAGCTAGAACGCATCTTTTCTCAAGATGATGCACAAGCGCCTAGCAAGCCGATTTTCCCAAGAATTTCACCTCTTGCCATGGCTTCCGCAGTCTCCTCGATAGAAAGAGACCACCGATGTTGGAAAAGCCTATACACTGCAGACGAGATGGCTGCAAGAAGAGAAGCCAGGCTGGAAAATCGAGCGTAGTATAAGCCCTTATTTCATTATGCGCCCTGAGAAGCGATGCTACTGCTGGCTGTTAAGAAGAGGTGAGATGGCGTAGAAAGACGAGCGGTGCTTATAAAGGGAGAGAATGTATTGAGCATCTCTCTCTCTTTCTCACCTCGCGATGAGGCAATTACTTTTTAATCGAATTTTCGTAGGGTCTCTCGTTCTGCTGCTATAGTCTGCAAGACGATGCGACACCCGACATACGACGACGACGACGACGTCGACGACGATGCAACGTCGAATTTCAGTTCTTATCTACCTATCACTATGTCTGCTTCACCTTCTAAGCTTGTTGCCTTGCTTCAATACAATGTTATCTAGGTGCTTAAAGGGATTTCTTTGTTGATGTCGTTCGGTTAAATTCACTTAATGCCTGTAACTATCGATTTTTTTTTCTTTTGATTTTTTATAGACATAGTACTATTATTCCTCTATAAAATTACTTCAAGATAATGATAATGATAAAATTATTTAAATTTTATAAGGAAATAGTATTCAAAAATGAAAATTACTTATGCAAATATTCACTTTAAAAAAATATCTTTATTTTATGCAAGATATAATTATGCATTTTAAAAAGCTCTCACGAATTCAATTTTCCTTCCAAATTAAATATGTTCGATTATCAAACATAATATTCTCATTTCACTTTATTCATACCAATGACCAAATCATAGTCGAGCATCTCAATTTCAGCATCGAAATCCAAGACTCAATTTATCATATATAGTACACAGTATCAAAATATAACATCTATATTATACAAATTGTCGAAAAGGGCCTTTTCAATTCCAGCAATACTATATACTTGAAAGCTTTCGGATACCTTATCCAAAAGACGAAGTATACCAGAGTAAGACAGAATAAAGGATGAACCAAACAAGTATATATACAACGTTTATGCTACGAGAAAGAGGAGGCAAAGAAAGAGAGAAAGAGCCACAGCTGCAAGATTGGAATCCAGAGTCCGCAGGGTACGCGCAATTATAGTCGACCTATTTTCCGGACAATAACGAACGAATCGCACTCTCTCTCTCTCTCTCTCTCTCTCTCTCCTCCTTTCTTTCTCTTCCAGCCCTGGAATCCAGCCAAATCCAGAGAGAGAAGCGTAGAAGAGCGAGGAGGTTTGTTAAAGCCGGCTTAGGCTTCTCTTGGTATAAGGCCGCGACTTCGGGGTCTCTATAGGCCTCGAAGCATTTGCCGGAGAGGGTAAGTGGGAAGGGAATATCGCAGTTCTCTCTCTCTCGCTTCTGCGGACGAGTTGGAATTTATTGCAGCCGGCTGCTGCTGTTGGCGAATAGTCGCGTCACGTAGCAAAATTTCACGTGGGTCTTTCTCTTCCACCCTCGCGGGTATCACACCATATCCGCGAGGGCCAGCTGCGCTTGCTCGCGAACGAGTGAGCAGCTACCACGGGATATTGCACGCGCGCGTTATACTTTTGCGCAGCTGGAAAATATTTCCTCCTTTCTCTCTGTCTCATATATACTATTCTGGATAGTAGTATTTGTCTCTCTTTCTTTCTATTCTCTCTTGTGAGCTTTTAGGAGAGTCTTGATGTCTGTGTCTGTCGCTCGCGGGGATTTGATAACGCGAGGCACACGCCGCGAGAATCGCGAAATATATAGCCTCCCAACTGGGATCCGCCTCTTTCTCGTAGCATTTTTACGAATTCAATGCTTCTTTCTCTGTTCACCAAGCTTCAAATACGGCTATATAGTGTTCTAATTATTATTCTTAGCTTGTCTGGTCTTTGGACCAACTGATTCGTGAGAATAAACGTCACTTGCTCGGATAACTTCTGTTTTACGATTCTTTAATGCTATAATTTGTGTGTACGATCGATGGATTTATTATTATTTTTTTTTTTGTTATAGTAATTGTAATTTTTTTTTTTTTAATAAATAATTTATATTTTGCACATGTAGGCAACCCGTTATTGCTCAATGTAATAAAAGACTGTAAAAAATTAAAATTAAATTCGCACCATACAATGTGCAATTAACGATCTGAACTAAAAGAAAAAAAAAAATGTTTCAAACAAACAATACACCATATATCAGTGAAAAATTATCCCATCATCCAATAATGTACGAGTCATGCAACCTTTTGGTACAAACGTATATACACACACATATACCTACACTATAAAAATTTAAAGAGCGAAGAATCACCAATAAAAAGATCTCGAGTGTACCAAAAAAAAAAGAACAAAAAAGAAAATATCCATTAACACCTTGGCGCTTTTGTATGGTGTGAATAAAAAGAAAGAAACAAAACATAACAAAGAATAAAAAAAAAAAAGAAGCTGAAGAAAAAAGCCAAGCTCTGTTCTGAGGTGTAAAATTGTTCTTGGGTATTGAAGGAACAAAGGAGAAAATGACCTCTCGATAAAATAACGTTGTTGTTGTAATGACTTTTTGTCTGCAGTGAGCAAGCATGCACAAAATTTGCTTGGAAGATGAAACAAAAAAAAAATAAAGTCAAAAAGGATGGACATGTCAAGTGAAGAAGAGAATCTTTCACGATTGATGAAGAAGTGCTCACGATTACTTTTTTTTTTTTTTTGGTCAGTCATCGCGTGAAGTAAGCTTTCTGCTCGAGTTGCAAATAATTAGAATGAGATAAAAGAGTGAAAGACATCATGATGGTGCGGAAGAGAAGAGTCGTGAAGTTGTATAAGGATGGAATAATTGTAGGTTCAGAGAACATGAAAAAAGATATCTATATTAATGCCATTCTCTTGAGGATGACGGCTGGATTGGCTTTCTGAATTACAGTTTTATTGGAAGTGAGATTTCTTTCATTTAAGCGTTATAAAATCAAGACGTTTGATTTCTTTTCTTTTATTTTTTGTTTTGAGTGACATGTAATAAATATATTTTCATTGAATGCAAAATTTGCGAGAGAAAGAGAGACAAATTCAAGTATCTATTCTTTTTTTAAATTCAAATATAATAGTGAAAGTCACGTTGTGATTATATATGAATTACATAAATTATAATAATAATAACCAATCTGGTGCTTCGTGACTCTACCTTTGAATTATTTACTGTCGCTTTGTCCTTATACCTTTGATATTGAGTAAGGTAAATTGAAATTGGAGGTAATTTTTTTTTTGTTTTGAGCTTGGAATGTAATTACAATACAAACATGGTATAAAATAGATCGGAATTAATTTTTATTTTTTTTTTTAATTGACTAAATGATTGACAGGGTTAATGGACGGACTTGAGAAATTGATTAAGAATCAAGAGTGAAGCGAGAAATAGTTGTCGAAGTCAGAGAGAAAAAAAAATTGATGTAAATGACGTTATTGTCAATCGACACTTCGCCTTGAAGAATCTGGCTTG
Organism: Leptomastidea abnormis; assembly: GCA_030522805.1. NCBI lineage: Eukaryota > Metazoa > Arthropoda > Insecta > Hymenoptera > Encyrtidae > Leptomastidea > Leptomastidea abnormis. The sequence goes on along the minus strand of JAPYZE010001716.1, from coordinate 13,400 downwards.
TAAAAAAGACAGGCATATATCTATATGTAATGTTACTTCAATTCATCGTTTACTCGATAACGTCAATCTCATATTTAAGAAAACGTCGATTCAGTCTTGTGGAAAATTTTTTTGACGATTTATTCCTATCTTGGAAGCTCAAGTTTTATTTCGAATAATCCTTAGAAATTGTAAGCTTGCACAAAAGTAACGTATAATCGTAAGGAAACGATATATCGTATAAACTAGTGATGGGACTTTATTCCGGTACATTGAGCTGACAAGTATGTTTTGTCACTTTTCTCATGCTGCAGCAGCAGGAGCATATATATCTACTTTATATGTATATGAACCTTTGGGAATTTCAAATCTGTGGTAAGCCAAAAGTTTAAGTTTGAAACGACAGAGTTTAAATCGTCGTAATTTTAACTGTCACAAGTTTTAAATGAAACAATTACCTAGATATGCAAAACTAAAGTTATAGTAGTTTCTGACCATTGTATAATTTTTTTTTTTTTCTATTATAAACGAATGTGCTTATAACTTTAGAATGAATCAAACGAAGTACTTACGTGTGTCCATTACGTGAAAATGAAGACACAAAATAAAAAATTTATATACATGTGTGTTTCATCATTTTGAAATATGTATATTTGAAAGGCCCACGTCTTACGATGAATGTAAAACATATTTCGAGTCTGAGGAGGATGTGCATATTGCAGAATAAGAATCATCGAGAAATAAGAATAAGAGAGACAGTAGAGAAGAAGAAGAAGAAGAAGAAGAAGAAGAAAAATAAGAAGTAGCGGCAAAAGGATATGGAGAGAGTTAGTAGGAATGGAAGTAACAAGAGAATGACATATACGTGACGTAAAGCCTTATCCGGCCGTTGTTCATCCTCGAGGTTGTAGCAGCAGCAACAACAACCGCGTGTGCAGTCGTTCTCCACTCAAGAAATTTATCGCTCACGCTTGAACTCCTTAGGGCGGTGCGGACTATAGTCTTTCTTGAGTCTTTGACTTTTGACGAGTCTTTTACTCTCGGTATTCGTACAGCCGGCTAAATAAAAAGGTAAAGGTGGAGGTATGAGGGCGTTTGAGAAACTGAATCGGCTAACCGGGAGCCGAGGATAATGCTTGGAGAAGTTGAGCTTTTATGATGAGCCGCTGGATTTTGTATAGGTAGCTTGGCCCTTAATTCGTATCTGCCAACTTGGGAATTGGGACATGTATGATGCTTATTTTGATTGTGAGGTGGTTGTGAGATGGATTGTATGTGAGATTTTGATAATATATCGGTGATATGATTATGCGATTCGTTGAAATATTCTTGCAGTTTCAGAACAGTTGAAAATAATTTTTTTTATTTTTTAGTGTCTAAAATAAGTACTATTTAAATAATTTTAATTATTAAAAATCTTTTTTAAATTTATTACTAATATTCAATGATGAGAATTGCAAAATAACAGTTATTCAAATTGACAGAGATTGATAAAATGATTAAACGATAAGAAGAAAAAGAAGAACGCGTGACCGTGATTTTGCTTCGTGCGACCGTAGTTCGTCACGTTGTCATAAATCGTTGGAAAACGCCAAACTATAATTCATTAGAGTCTATCGAAGAAAGCAAAAAGTTTTTCTCGGCACGAAGTCCAGGTTCATAAGGGAATTACAGATTCGATGAAAGCAGTTTACCTATACATGTATAATATATACATGTAAAGACTCTTAACAAGAATAGGAAGAAGAAAATATACTTGAGCTTGACTTTATTATCCAGTTCCGCGTGGACGCACATACATACTGTACTCACTTTATATATATACTCACACTCGCGGTTACTCGTTTCGCTTTAAAACCGCCAAGGCGACATAGAGGAGGAGTAGACGATCGGGCACACACGAGAGAAAAGAGAGTATAGAGTGATTTATATACCAGAGCTTGTGTGTGGCAGACCGCGATGGTGGGCTCTTGCTCTCTGTATATACATATATGTATGAGTGTATGTAGCTTTATTTCCCATCGAATCGGATTTCGTTGGGGAAACGATCGTTCCGTAAAAGACTGATGCATATCGTATATATAGATCGATCGACTCGTCTCGAGGACTCGTGGAAAGAAGTTACGCGGTCGAAGTCTCTCGAACCAGCCATGGTCATTTTTCAACCTTCGTTTCTGAGAGCTTAGTGTATTTCTCTTTTCTTGTTTTAATTCTATACTTCGATAAAGGAGTATTGTATAAGGTAAAGTTCGAGTGAGTTGATCATACAGTTTGATTTTTACTTTAAGGAATTTTGTGACCTGTAATTATTTAATTTTTATTTTAGTTTATCTATATGCAGATATAGAATAAAATTGATTTTTGATTTGATGAAAAATCAATAATGTTGCAGTAAAAATTGATTGATAAAACTGATTCATCGACTGGTCATATTCTTAAACGAAAAATTTCTTTTATTCATGAATTACATGGTAGTAAAAATTGCTTACTCTCACGCTTACACTCACTCACACTTATATTTTACATATTAACAATTTCATCGACCTGAAATTTTACGGATTTTTGCATAAATCAAAAAGCACCAACAGAAACGACAGTAACAATATAACCAAAAACACCTCGCATGTATCCACGAATATACGAGAAAATTTTAAAATTCCCAATAAATCAATATAAGCTTTTCATTGCCTATTTCATATTTTATACGCTCATCCGGATAGAAAAAAAAACAAAAAATGACGTATATTTCCATACATATATAAAGCTTGAAGAGTTAAAGGAAGTTGTCAGCAGATATTTACATATACATACACATTGAAACAAGCTTTAATATCTGTTCTAAAAATAAAAATAAAAATATATATTCCCTTCAAACCAAAGCGATTTTCAAACTTTTCACTGACCAACCAAGCATTTTGGCACGTGTATTTTTTCAAGTGTATAAAGCTCTGAAAAGACGTCAAACGAGTCGAGAAAGCTCAAGACTGTAATAGCGCTTTTCTCGCTCAAAAGCTGAAGGTGAGCCCATACCTATATACCGAGTAGCCCCTTCCTGTCGGTTCTCCTTGGGCTCTTTGGAGATGCCGCCGCATTTCGGGAAAGGCACATTAATCTCGCGGCCTCCGTGCGGATAAAGTGCTTCCGATGGGGCTGGACTGTTCTCTCTCTCTCTCTTTTACTCTTCTTACCTTACTTACTACCCTTCTCCTACTTCCTTCATTGTTCCTTCTTTCTCTCTCTCGTATCTGTATCCGGCTCTCTTAGCTCTCTTTCTTGCCTTGATACGATCCAACTTTTTTTTTCGCACTCTTTCTGACTTATCTTTCCCTTCTGCTTTTTCACCTCTGCCAACTCAACTTTTCTATTTTTTTTTCTTTAGTTTTAAACTTTTACTTTGCTACATGTTGTTCAAAGCTATCCACCGCGTTTAATCCATACTTTCGTGTACAATTCTTCTTTCTTTTTTTTTCTTTTTTCTTTACAAAACAGCTTGTCTTCATCATTACCATTAACCACTCGCTAACATCCATTTTTTTATTTTACACCATAAATTTTTACTTTGCTTGTCATCATTTCCTTCTCACATTCGCACACCATTTATTTTATACCTCTCCTACGCTTAGAATCGGGGATCTCGAGGATCACGAAAAAGATTTTTCCTGATACTTCTCAACGTTTAACAATGAAATCCTCGTTGTCGTAGTTGTCATTGTTGGCTGATACCGGTACGAGAATAAGAAGAAGAAGAAGGAAGAGAGAAGCGGACGAAACAAACTTTAGCATAGTGTATATATAGGGGCGCGCACATAAATCTGTCAATGCTAGACTACGTTCGTAGGCCGAAATTCGTTTAATTTTCCTTCCCTTTTCCTTCTTCTCCCCCCCCCTCCCGTTTCTCGATTTAGAGTCGTGTCGATGCGTTGCCGATTCGAATATAAATTGCCTGTAATGCGACTGAGAATGACGCATTTGTTAGAAAGAGAGAAAGAGAGAGAGAAAGAGAGAGAGAACGTTGAGCTTGCAAGATAAAAGTATTTGCGAGAGTTGAGTGTTAAAAGTCGTTTATTGACAGCGAAAAGGAAAGGACTGATTTTTCGATACTTTGTAAAGTGTAGGTACGTTTTGATTAGACATTTATTATAGTTGAGATACCAAAAATCATCGTTATAGATTTTTTTAGATTTTTTTTTTTTGGTAAGAGTACAAATTATAGATTAATAAATAATTGTTGATTTGCTTATTTTTAATTATTTTTATTTTAAAATATAATTATTAGTAGATATAACACTGTTACCTTTTGAATTTAAATTTTAAATGTTTGATAACATACACAGTTAAATTAGTAATATGAAAAGCATAATATTGATTTTCCTGTCAACAACAATGTAACGCATTTATGTCACATTTACTCTGATTTTTATGTGAATATTATTCTTATTTCATTTTGATGTAATGTTACATACATTCTTTATCCAAAATTCATTAAAACAAAACTAATTTATATTTTTATGATTAGGGACTTGTTGAAATAGTTTAATCGACAAAGGCGCTGGTTTCGTAATCCATAAGTCAGGGGTTCAATTCCCGTCATCTATCGACTAAGCCATTGCGCGAGCCTCTACAAGCCGAAATACGCTCTATTACAGTGAAAAGAAGGCTAAATATAAAATAAAATAAAATATTTTCGTACTTAAGGCAGTTCCCCAATCTCTACTGTATGTTTATCAGATTTTTAATAGTTGTAAATAAATTACTTTATAAAAATTTTTTGCTTTATGAATATTTTTTTTTTTAAATAAAACCTGTCAATAAGATAAAATACATCAGTAACGAAAACGGCCCACAGACGCGAAAAAAAATGCAGTCAAAGCCGAATGAAAAGCTTATAAGAATTTTTCATACAAGTTCAGCCAGATATCAGCCTGTAAAAAACTTGTCAGGTCCGAAAAAAGAAACAAGTTGAGATAAAAGGTAAGCTTTGGCATTAGAGATAACAAGAATAGAAATAAAAAAAGACTATACCATAGACGCGCATCCAGTTTTCACCTTTAATATATACGCATTCAATAAATCGGGCTGGTTTGTTATATGCCTGAAACGTTGAGATAGACTTTATCCGTTTAGCACAGACTCCTCTATATATACATAGGTACATGTATAGAGTTGTTCATATTAGCTCATTCTCTTTCTCTATTCTTGCGTGGAATAAAGAGAGAAGATTATATACTGCGTAAGCAAATCTGTAAAAGTGTCACTATATATACTTCACGTAAACGCATAATACACAGAGAGTGAAGCGCGTGAGCCTGCTATATTTGCATATTTGATTGTGAGAATGTACGCATAAATTCGTGGACCGAATGCAAATGGCTAAGAAGTGATTTTCCGAAAGTAGACGATGCTACTGTTGGGTGTATGCTATCCTATACAGACTACTACTGATCGTCTTTTTTTTAAAAGACAGGTTTAATAGTATAAAGAATAATTAATTTTTATGCTTAGTACGAGATTTTGTATTAAATCTTTTTTTTCAATAAAATATTTGATTTAGACTGGATAATATTTTTAAAGATTTTTTTTTTAATGCTGAAATTAAGTTTTGAGCTGAGGTCGATGTTTAATAAATGATAAAGTAGTTGTATTATTTAAAATTCAAGAGATTTGAGGTTTAGTTTGTGGAGTTTCGGGGTACTAAAGCATAAGATCTCTGCTTTGAGCTTTGATCTTGTTCAAAACTGTCCAGAACATATATCTTGCACGAAAGTTTCATTATACAATTTAAGCTCTGCAGAAGTTTAACATATTAAAATATAATTTTAAAATCGTATTAAATATTTATTTTCTTTTCTTGCTCATTGATAATTTACGGTGACGAAATGAAATTGAAAAAATTTAAAAATAAAATTATGAAAAAAAATATTTATAATTTCATAAATTAAAATTTTTAATTTTTATAAAAATCAATATTTGATAATTCAAAAAATTTTTGCTGAAAATGAAATACAACGTTAATATAACCAAAATTAGATTTATGTGCAACGTTAATCAAAATACATTGATAATGTAAAAAAAAAGGGTTGGAAAAGGGTATTACATACACGATAACATATAACTTCCTGTCTCCCTTGCCTTGACAAGTAAAACAACAATATTACCAGAATAGAATATGAATTAATATATCGCAAATGAAGCGAATTTTCCAGGGTAAAATTTTATATTATAATAAAGCACATATAAGCGTCACGTTGATTAAAAGCAAAATCCTCTGGGCCTTGGAAAATGTAAAATTTCTCGATGGGAAAACGATTTTCGATGGTAGAAAATGAGAATGATGGGAGAAAATCCCAAAAGCGGGAAACGCAGAGTGTATATGTAGTAGAGGATAGTTCTATTATTCATAATTTATCGAATAATCGTTCGCTTGCCTGCTCGCTCGTATAAGACTAGTTGACCCTCTCTACCTCACTATTGGCCCGATTGATTTTGTCGTTGCGCGACATATTGGAGATATAAACGCTCTGCTTTAGTTTGCCACCGCGGCTACTTGATTATTCAAAACATGCGGAGCCAAGAAATAACTTATACGTGTATTAGCTTAACAACTACGAGACTCAATTTTTCTTTTTTTTTTTTTTTTATATATCTCTGTCTGCGTAGACAACAGTATACGCTTCTCTTCTCATCCTCTCTTTCAGCTTTTTATCACGAGTAAAGGACCCGCGCAATTGTCTCTCGCCCGACGACGACGGCGACAGATTTGCAATTCAATTCGGTAGCGAGAGCCTCTCGGTACAACTTATCAGTGTGTGTATATCCGTAACACTGCATCCACGTATAGCTTTTCCATCTCGCACAACATATATACATAAACTCTGACTCGTCTTTCTCAGTTTTACTTTATCTCCTGAGTTTTCATTTTTTTTTTTTTTTTTCACGACGACGCGTAGTGTTAAAAGCTTCGTTATTGCGCTGCTTGTCTCTTCTATAGGCGTTATATGTATGTCTGTGGAGGAGTGCAATTTTAACGGGAGGAGTTTTCGTTGAGTCAACGAGAAAACTGTGTGTTTTACTGAGCGAAGCTGATGATAATTAGTTGTTTCGCTGACGTTTTCAAGCTCGATTAAATTGCATGATTAAAACGGGAATTAGTAGATTGAGGAAGGAAAACTTTTCTTTTGATTTTGTTTTTTTATTTTATTTTTTTTGTATGTGAATTTTCGTTTGGGAAAATTTAATGCACATTGAAAACTGTTGATGTTTAATCCTGCTTAATTAGTGCAGTTTAAACGATGGACTTTATTTTCTATTAAATAAATGAATCTCTTGCTTTTACGAGGAAATAAAATTTAATGCTTACTTTAATCCCCTTTTTTATTTTATAAATATAAGCAAAATTATTTTAGATGAAAAGATAATTCAATAAAACAAAAAAAAAAATCAAATCTATTTTTAGCAATGTTTTAATATACAAAAAAAAAAAAAAAATCAACCCACAGAACATCGCAAAGAAAATAATACAGCTTAATGCATAATGCATACACAATTAAGCTTTTGATGAAAAATGAAAACAAACTAAATATTACAGTATATATAGCGAGCAACAGAGAGAAAGAGACACACACAGTGGCAAGCCACGTTCACCACAGCGTGCATTCAAAGAAAATATTAGCACACAATGAGAATAGCTAAAGCCACTAGCGGCTAACCAAGGGAGAGAGAGAGAGAAAGAGAGTAAAAGATTTTTGTCGGGAAACAAGTCTGCTTTAGCCTCCCCTCGGGGCACACACACACACACACACACACACACACAGTACAGTGCATTGCAAGAGAGTTGCAACGTATAGCAACATTACAGCACAACGGGAGAAAAAAAAGCATGCACCGCGAAAGAGAACGGAAAAACAGCGGAAACCTCTGTCTCACAGTAGGAGAGGAAGAGGAGGGGGATGGAAGCTCGAGAAAAATGGACTTGCGCGGGAGCTTAGCTTACGAATGCAACAGGTCACGCTGATATATACATATAAAATGCAAAAAAGAAGGGGGTTTAACGACCCCTAATTAGCGGGTTGCAGTTGGAGGAAATCAGACTTAGCTTTATATGCACGCATGTATGCATGCATGCATGCATACAAGCTTATCTACCTAGGAGAGAAGAAAGAGTTGCGATTAGATCCTCTTGTCACCTCATTTAATGAACAATAGAGGAGACGTGAACGTGAGCGCGTTTACGTGAGATAAGCACGTCTTGCATGTTTCTTTTTTTTTTTTTTAGGGACGCGTGCGAGACTCAAGGGATGTGACTACTACGACGCACCTGCGTGAGCTTCTATCTACTTTTGATGAAAAATTGTGTAGACTATTCTTGAGGCACGAGGCTAGCGTCTCGACGTTGTTGTTGATGTAGTCGTTAGGTGGAAAAGGGTTGGATGATGACTATGTGGATGATGCTGCTTTGGAGGACTTGAGAGGGTAGGCTGAGAGATATTTTTTTTATATTTTTTTTTTGAGATTTGGTGCTTCAAAAAAGGAAAGTTTTTTCGAGTGTTTATTTATTATGGAATTTGATATTCTATTTTTTTTTTTTTTTTTTCAAGATAATATATTTTATTTTTAAATTTTGTTGAATATTTAGTTTATTAAATATTAATTAGAGCTTATTAATTATTGAACTTTAATTATAATTTTTATGAACACAAGCGTGTGAACAAATTTTGCGTAACCAAAATTGAAATTTATTAATTGCCGATAATAATTTAATACGAATAAAATATATTGATTTCCTTTAAGAATTTACCACACTTACGTACATTATATAGATAATATCCTTTTCAATAAAAATAATATCAGTGTCAAAAAATTTATCGATTTTCTCTAATAAATAATTACAGAGATAAAGACATATTACAAGGTAAAATATGCTTGTTATACATCAAAAGTTCATGGGCATAACTATCGTGCAATATCGAAATATTATTTAATGTCCAAATAAATCAAAGTGACAAATCAATTAACTATCTAAACTAAAAAAAAAATAAAATAAAATAAAATTCGACACGATAACTAAATAAATACCAGCAACTTATCATAATAAAACAAAAACACAAAAGAAAGAATCCAGAATAAAAGATCAATAAAAATAAAACAATTTTCTCTTTAGAATACATATATTCTCTTTTCACAAAGTGCAAAATCACACCTGACCAAGAAGGGGGGAGGGGGTAGGGGATTATACACACTCGTGTCAATTTATAAGTCGCATAGCAAAGCAGAATGACTCAACCCATAAAAAGCCCACACGTTTCACGCGCACACACGCGCTCACAAACGATCAAGGTACATTTAAGTATACCATGATCGTGTGGGTTTAAAGCCGCGCTCACGCGGAATCGTCATATTTTGTCGATCTGTCGGCAGTAAACGCCGTGAAGCGATATACAACTAAAGCCGGTATACCCACGAACACCTTTCATTCTGTATGTTTATATACAGATATATACAAGAGTCTTGGGGTACTATCGTGTGTATATAAATAAAGCGACTAGTTGGGGGGGACTACTCTTTTGCAAAAGATCGAAGAGCTTGGTAAGCTGACGTAGCAGTAGTAGTGACGGTAGTCGATCGTTGGCTGGTTAGTATTAAAAAAAAAAAAAAAAAAATAGAAGACAAGCTTCTCTGCTCTTCCTCTCTTGCTTTTATTGTCGTTAATCGAGATATATTGTCGCGACGCGCAAGAGTCAAGTAAAAGAGAGAAAGAAACGATTTTGCTGTTTCGTATATATGTATAAATGTCTGTATATACCATTTGTGTGTGTGTGTGTATGTGTGAGTTGGGTGAAGCTATTAGTCTTGTTGCTGCAATCGATTGCTTTTCAACACGTACTTTTTAACACGTTCTCGCTTTTTATACTTTTTTTTTCTTAGCCGGATTGTTTGATTCATTTTTTTACGGCGTGTGTATGAGATTGTGTAATTAAACGTGTTAATTACGACTTTTTATTTTGACATTGAAATATTTTTTCCTGTTTTAAGATCTTGAATAAGAAAAAAAACAACTTGCAATGTAAAAATAAAGTATAAGAGAAAACTGAAAATTTATGTTTGTTTAAGCATACGTGAAATTAAAAATTTTAAAAATAAACTGTACCTTATAATTTAAACTTTTTATTACAAACAAAACGAAGAAAATATTTGCATTTAACCCTTTCATTTTCCAAAAAGCACAATACTAATCTAGCTCTCTTATTTACCTCTTTCTTTTTTTAACTTTCCACGCAATTTAAAAATACACAGAGCAAAAACAGTTGTCTTTTTAATCGAAACAAAGAACAAAAAAAAAAAAAAGAAACCAACGATTCGTGTTTCTTCTACCAACTTCCACTCTGTATATATACATATCGCATACCTCCCAACGAAAATCTCATTTCCCTGAATTACCAAGCTTAATGAGCGACGCCAAATCTTAGGGTTCCAGTTAAGACATCGCCCTCTCAAAAAATTAGCAAATTAATATGCTTTCTCTTTCTCTCCAACCAAGACAAAAAAAAAAAAATTGTATTTCATGCAAACACCCTTCCATACTCTAAATTCTGGCGCGTCTTATTTCGCTCTTTTTCTTCTCGATTGCCCAGGGTGTCGAGAAGCTCCAAGGAGGGTGTAAGTATAGTAAAATAAAAGAAACCCTAAGACCTTCTTCGTCTTATTTTTTCTTTTTCTCATCTTACTATGCTCCTAAATTCTCTCTTATTCGCCTGTGCGTATTCAGTGCTGAGTATATCTATACTTGCATATACTTTGTTATCTCTGCCTTACTTAATTCCATTCGTTAATTTCACTTTTTACTAATGCTCTCTTTTTCTCTCTTTTTCATCTATATATCCCCTCGTATCCAGCACATATAAAGGAGTAAGGGCTGCTTGATATTGATTATCTAAAATTATCGGTTGTAATTTGACGTTCTCCCCGGAGCTCTAACGAAACGTAAGGGGGGAACTCCGCCAAAGTTAAAAGAGCGAATAAAAGAGAGTAGGGCGGAATTGGTAGAGTATAAAAAAGAAAGAAAGAAAGAAAAGAGAGAAAGAAGTCGATATCCACGCGCTCGCGTTGGGTGTCTCTCGTATACAGCGACCGGACGAGTTTTAAATAAGGCAGTGGCCGGCGCCGAGCTTTCTTTCTCTCTCTCTCTCTCTCTTTCTTTATTTTTTTCCTTTCTTTTTCTCTGATTTATCGGTCTGTGTATGAGCACGGGGCGCACGCGAGGCCTACGGCTTTTCGTTTGGAGTTCTTTTTGGCTTTCTTTATTTCCCCGCGCGATCCGAAAACGAGAAACGAATCGGAGTAGTCTAAGCCTTCCTTCTCCACCTCTCTCTCTCTCTTCTTTCTTTCTCTTGCAGCTGCCTTGTTATATCTACGCTTGCCTTTCGGGGCTTAACACCCGATAAATTCCAGTACTGTCGTTTTTTTTTTTTTTTTTTTTTAAAGGTTTGCCACTGGGGTTCGCTGTCTCACTTTCGGCGGCTTTGCTTTACGAAAAGTCTTCATTGAGGGCCGGTTGTTGGACATGTTATGTATATGTTGTTCTCTCTCTGTACGCAAAGGAGAGAAAGTGATTTGAGAATGTATAGACGGGTGTTATAAGGAAGTGTCAGTGCAGCTGCTTGTGTATATGATAAAAATTTGCCTATACCTCTTGTGTTTGCAACGAGTGGATTGATATGCTTGGGTTCTTTGTTTTTTAGAGAAGGAAAAATGAGCTGTTGTGTATTTTGTAGAGTTGATATGTTTATCGATAGGTTTGGTATAAACGAGTTAGAAGATATTTTTTTTTTTTTTGTTATTTTGTAATGTAAATTGATGTTATTTATTGTGTTGTTGGAATTGAAATTGAAAGAATGTCGATATGTGATTAATAATTTTAGATGAATGGAATTATTGTTAAATTGAATTGAATTAATATGTAACAAAAGAATATGATAAAAGATGAGAAGAAAAATATAAAAAAAAAGGATTGTAAATGGGGAGATTGAAATAAGAGGAAAGGGTATGGTAGAGAGAAAGAACAAATGAAATAGGAGAAAAAGAATTAATTTTTGGTAATTATGTTGTTTCGCATTTCGCTGGAGAATAAGAGATAAAGAAATAAAAGAGAAAAGAAGAATGAGATAGAAAAAGAAAAATAAATGAAATAAAATAGTACAACGAGTAGAGAAGCTTGGAACACGCGTTTCATTTAAATAAACACACACACACACACCCACAGAGTCGTATAATAGATTATTTTTTTCTTTGTACACGTAGTGCATCTACCAATTTCTCTCGATTAAAAGAAGAAAGAAAGAAAAAAAAATAGAGCTAACGAGTCTAATTAAAACCACACCCCATAGTTGAGCTATAATTTTCTTTTATTCCTCTTCTGTCTACAACTCGTGTCTTTTACATAAAAAACCATCAAAACATTTTCCATTTTCAATCCATCTGAAAATTGATTTTTTTTTATATCTCAAAACAAAATGAAATAAAAAAATCAAAGGTATAAAGTAACGCAATGCATATCACAGTATGTCTTATTTTTATTTTCGGCTGCATCGATGTATACATCTTTCTCCTTCTCAGATAGAAACGCACACACACTCACACACACGTAAGAAAGAACCAAAAAACTACAAGTTTGTAGAAAAAGAAGAAGAAGAAGAAGAAAGAGAAAGGGGTAATTCTCGCGAATCTCACTGCAGAGCATATATGATACACGCAGAGACGAGAAATCCTTGTGCTGAATTTCGACGATCGACTCGTAAAACTCTTGGCCACAGCAGCAGCAGCAGAGACACGAGGCGCCTTTCGTATCCGTTTTACGAGTTTGGTTTTTCGGCTTTTTTATTCCTTCTTTTCTCTCTCTCTCTCTTTCATTTTTTGGCAACGCCCGACTACTTCTCATTCTATTTTTTTTCTTTTTACGAACGATTCGCTTTTTCTCCTCCTCCTCCACCTTCTTCATCTCATTCTTGTCTCTTGTTTTTTGCTCTCGCGAAAGACCAAGATCCTTTGTACGAGAGCACGTGTCTGTTTATTTCAAGTCTTGTTGCTCGTTTTATTTTTTTTTTATTTCTGTTTTACGTGTTTTATTTTTCCGATTCTTCTTTTATACCTTTGTGCTTTTGGGCTATTAAGTTTTTTTTTTATTCTGTTCTGTTTTGCATGGAGTATACACACTTTTGGTATTAAGACTCATACAAGTCTCTTAGTTAATATCCTTGTATACCCCGAAAGTTCATAAAGTTCTCGATTTTATACATCTGTTAATATTTGTATATTCACGTTTTTTTTTTCTTGGCAACTTTCTTGTAAAGATATACCAAAATCGTAAATAAAACGACTATTGCTCAGCAGAATAAGAATAGAAATGCCAAATTAATTATTTACATTGT
>JAPYZE010001715.1:0-20253 GCA_030522805.1 Leptomastidea abnormis | reverse complement strand
AACAAAAAAAAAAAGAAAAAAAAAAGTAAAAGTAAAATCCATCCACAATAAAAAAAAAAAAAAAAAAAAGAAAAGAATCTAGAGTGAGTAGAAAAGCCAAAAGAAAAAAAAAAAGAAGAAAAACACGTGACACTTGTCGTCCCGCACAAAATCCACGACATTATACGTAATGCTTGTTTCCTTTCCTTCTTATTTTTTTTTTTACATTTCGTATACTTCTCCATCCTTAATCTATATCTCTTTCTCTCTTTTTTTGTTTTCCTTTATCTTTTGTATAAACAGAAACGATGTGAGGAATGATCACGTGGCTGATGGTTGGACTGCTTTTGTTTACGGAGTCAGCGTGTGATCGCGGAAAAAATGCTGTGTCCAACAAAAATGGAAAGAATGAAAACGTCACCGCTGCTGGTGGTAATGGTAGTGGTGGTGGTAGCTCTGATAAGCAGGGTAACGTTAAAGCCACTGCCGGTTCAACAGCAGACGAGGAGGATATTTATCGTACGTTATTATGAAAACCTTTCAAACATATCTGTATACCCTATATATTGCAAACTTCATACATATATGCACTTATATTTCTTCCCGACCGTTTTACCTACATATCCATCTACCTACTTATAAAAGTCTGTCTGTGTACAGATGAAAGTATACACTCGCTCGGCTTTGCCCGATCAATTAGCTGATTAAGTCTTTTTTTTTCTCTTTTTTTTTCTTTCTCTTTCTCTCTCTCTCTTTCCAAACTCACTGAACTTCTCGGTCCAATAAACTTACATTTTTCACAGGTCTGACTTGTTATACTTGTGTCAACGTGAGCGATAACAAGGCAAGTAACATTTTTATTTCTCTTATTTATTTATAATTTTACATAAATTATATATAAGTGTGTGTATGATATGTTTGAATGTGTTATTTTATATTACCTTTTATTATAAAAAAAGTATAATTAAAAGTATATAAATAAATTTGGCAAAATGAAAATAAAAAAAGTTTTTTTTTGTTAAACTATACTGCTTAATTAATATACCCCAATTACACATTTTTACTGAATGCGCTTGAGTGTACATTGAGGGCGTTTTTATAAAAAAAATTTTTTTCTTTTGTATATAACCACAGTCCACGCCAAAGGATTTTTCATAATGAATTTTTTTACCTTTCTAAGTAAAACCACGCATAGCAAATGTGTTTTATAAAAAAAAAATGTTTTTTTTTTTTAACTTTTGTCTTTAACTTATTCCGTACATTTTCTATATATATATCGTAGAGAGAGAGAAAAAATAAAGATACGTCGGCTCAAAAAATTGCCATTGTCTGGTGTCTCGCTATATATACCATGCGCGACTTTCTTTCTCTCTCTCATATTTTCTGTGCATTTACTTTTACAAGTATGCAAAAGAAATATATATGTATAGAAGAAGAAAAAAAAACGCAGTGGAAGAAAAATTATATTTGACACAATAAAATCGGACTCTTTTGTTGTGAGTTTCCTTCATTAAAAAGTTATATTCGAGAGATGAAATATCATCAAAAAAAAAAAGACCGATACACTTTACGATATAACATAAATTTGTAATTCAATTAAAATAAATCACTAATAAAAAAGAAAATATATAAAATAAATCATGTTTATTTCAATTATTCTCAAACACTATATGGATACTTAATAAAAGAAAGAAAATAAAAATATTCTTTATATTTCCCTACATTACATTTCAAGCTTCACAGAAAGCAATTGAGTTTAAAAAAAAAAATGTATATATTCAATAGTAACATCCAATTTTTCATAAAATCAGATTTTAGATGAAGCGAGTGAGTCATGAAAATGTGTGTGAGTGTAGATGATAGAGACGATGACGAGGAGGAGGAGGTAGAAGAATATGAAATTTACGTAATCTTGTAATATGCTCGTAGATGTGCAACGAATGGGCAATAGACACTCCTTGTCCCACCGGTGGTGGAGATTTCTGTCGATCTCTGCACATTTTGGATAGTCGTGGGCAAAGTGTCTTGGCAAGCATACCTTTATTATAATAGCCGTTTGCTGTAGCTATACGTTTTTTTCCTTTTTTTTCTTTTCTTTTTTATCTTCTTTATTCTTTTTCTTTCTTCTTCTAACCTCTTCTCTCTTCCATCTTGCATGAATTGCACGCCTTTTCTGCGCCCCTATCCCTCTTTCTACCTCCTTTTTTTTCTTTTTTAGCTGTCTATAAAGCAAGAGCCTTCTTCTTCTTCTTTTTTTTTTTTAGCTCGAGGGCTCCTGCAGTAGTAGCCTTACCCCCGAAATTGTTAATATTTTCTGCTTTTCAGTTTTTATCATAAAAAAAAAGAAAGAAAAAGTAAAAGGGCGGGATAAAAAGGAATGGGATATAAAAAAAAATAGAATACGTAGTTCACATATTAATGTCGGACTTTTTAAATTTCATGCATGATATATTAAAATTATTTTAGATATATTTTCAAAAGTGCTATGAAAATATTTAGCTTTCATGTTGATTTAAAATATTTTATTTTTCTTTTAATTTCTTTTTTTTTTTTAAATCTATTTGCTTTTTAATTCGTTTCTTGTCAATCACAATTTGTTATGACAAACATACCAAAATGGAATAAAAGCTTATATATAACGATCATTTTTATTGACACTTTTCATTAAAATTTATTGCTTGCACATAAACGATCAATTGATGGTTATTTTTTTTTTGGCTAACCATTAAAACGATATAAATTTAATTGTTACCAGTATTGTTTGTATAGCACCAAAAACGAAATTTCCAACAACAAAATAACAAAAACCATATTTCAAAAAGCTTAAAGCAATAATCCTTTCTTTTTTTACACCACTTTTATCATTTCCATTATTATTTCTTACCCTTTACAACCATTTTGGCATGAAAATAAAAAAAAAAAAAAAAGAAATAAGCAACAACACTGAATAAGCAATTCACATACATATAACAATTATTAAAGAATCAAAAAAGACATACGACTTATTATCGAAACAATTGTTCTTCTTGTTTTATATGTTCACAGGTTAGCAAAAGCTGCGCCAATAAAATCGAATGCAGTCCAGCTTCTGTTGGTTGCGTACCCGTCGATACACAAAAGGTATCGTAATGCTATTCATAAAACTGACCAAGCGCGCGAGCTTTTCCACCTTTTTTTTTTTTTTTTTTTTATTTCATCCCCCCTCTTACCCCCTTTTTTTGACAGCACGAGAAAACGCATGACCCATCCTTTACCTCCTCTCCCTTACCTTTGATACCATATCCACCGATAATCCCGTTTTTCACGCATCGACGGACCGTTTTTATTTATGCCACCCACTCTCCAGCTTATACCAAAAGCGAACAAATTTTTTTTTTTATTTTTTGTTTTTTATTTCTATCTTTCGTTCTGTTCGTGCTTTATGGCAAAAAACTAAAATTATGAGTATAGATCAATTTTTATTTTTTGTTTTTTATTTTGTCAATATATGGTTTATATTGTTGTATTGACTATTTGTTTTAGAAAATTGAATGTTTACGTTTGATTTAAAAAAAAAAAACAAAAAAATGTTATGATATATAGGTTGTAATGGAAAGGAGGACACGAAAGAGACCTGGGGGAAGTGTATAAAAATATTGATTTGACTTAATTGAAATTAAATTTTCTTTTTATACATATAAATATTTATGAAACGAGCTTGAGGGCTACATGGTATACATTTAAAAATGTATGTTGCCTCCGTAATGCTTATTAAATAAATTTAAAAAAAAATACGGGAGGTAAATTATTGGAGATATATTATACGGTTATATTCAAACGTTATGTTTTATGTAGAGGTAAATAAAGCAGCTTTACAGAGGCGCATTAAAATTTTAAATTAGATATCGAACTTTCTTCATTATTGGATAAAAAAAGAAAAGAAAAAAAAATCTTTATCTCTTCTTCTCCTCCTCCTTCAAAAAAAAAGTACACGTAGCCAAATTTTCATTTCTCAAGCATCATTTGAATACGTAATGACTTAAAAGATGAGAAGGGGTGGGGAAGTAGAAGAAGGTGGTATTTTAGTGTATAAAGTGACGCGTTGAAAATCTTTAAAGTTGCAATGAAGATTCTTATCCCTGCTTTTCTATCCCACATTCAAGTAGATAATTGTGTGATCAAGTGAGAGAGACGGTATAGAAATGAGAGTAGAGTAGAGTATAGAGTTGATAGTAGTAGGAGGAGGAGGAGGAAAGGAGATATCAAGTGAGAGAGAGAAAGAGATAGAGGGGGAGGAGAATGGGTGTGTCAAGCGCTTTAACCAAGCGAGAGAAAATCAGCAAGTGTATATATATATGTGTCTATATAAACCTATATACATATGTTTGCGTATACATGTGGGTGTATAGTATATCGGTTTTGAGAGCTCAACAGTAGGTAATGCGATCGTGACACCCTCCACCCACTACTTCGACTGTATATATATATATATATATATATACCTCGACTTTTCTCGCCTCTCTCTTTCCCTCTTTCACTCTCTCACTCACTGTGTATATTTGGCTTGAATTATTAATGAAAAGCGGCTACACAAAATATTTGACTTTTACTAAGTAAAAAAAAAGTAAAAAAAATTTTAACGATTTCAAGTTTGCTCGTAGTGAGGTGAGCTTTTTCCTTTTTTTTTTTAAATAGGCCAAATTACAGGGTTAAATACTGGTAGCGCGTGTATACTTTATTTTTTTTATTAACAGTTTAAAAGTGCTTTTTAACGAGTTGTAAATTTTTTTTTTTAATATTAACATTTCAAGAGTGCTTTTAAAGGAAAATAGATTTTTTGGGGGGGTTAAAGAGGAAGGGGAGAGGGAGGGTAAGGATTAAATAAATAACGATTTTAGGTAAAATGTCAGGTTGAATTAGCTCTCGGCAACTAAGGATTAGAGCCAGGCGTATCCTAATTATGAAGTTAGTGGTTATACAGCGATTAGCTTGACCATACAGCTAGACAGAGATTATACGTTAGAATACACAGGAACAGCAGCAGCACACTTGATAATCACGTATATGTGTGTATGTATAAATATATAGATGGTAAACGAGAAAATATGGATTTAATAATGATAATGGTAATAACCGATAATAATAATAACAATAACAATTTTAATTAGATGTAATTAAGTAAATTTTAAAAATATTTTTAGAGAAAAGTTTATGAAAAGTTTTTCATGCCCAACGAGAGAAAGAAAAAAATTTTTTTTTTTATATTTACTACCGCTTTCATAATTTTTGCAATTAAAAATTTTTTTGAAATATACATTAGTTTAAAAAAATTTAATCAAAAATTTATAAAATTAGAATTTTTTTTTTTTTTAAACGAGCAACGAGTTTTGTAGGAAGACAAAGTCAGAATATATAAGTCGGATAATATCTGGACACGATAAAAAAAAATAAAGAGAGAAAAGAGATATCATATTTAATCAAGTTGAGCTTGCGTTTTCTTTTTCATCTAGTGACTACGTGGACAAAGGGATCAAATTCCCTTCTTTTTTTTTATTATTTTTTTTTAAATTCATAAGTGAAAATTTATCTTTTCATCTCGGAAGACACATATTCTCGAGACATTTTGCTTTAAAAAAATTTTTTTTTTGACGAAGGAGGAAAAGAAGGAGGAGGGGAAATAAGGTGCGGGTTTGGGCAAACTAAAATTTTTAAAAGGTCGACAGGATTTTTGCATACTCAAATATACATGTCATATATCCGCATATATATATGCATATACACACACTTTTATTAAAACACTTTTAAACTTGGAAAAATCTAAATTTCGCTCGGATCTTTGAAAATTCAATAGAACGAGCTTTATATTACCTTACTCCTTTAAGATAAAAAAAAACTAGTAAGGTATTCATTATTAAATCTTCTTTTATTTCCTCTTTGTAACAAAAAAAAAAAAAGGAATCTATCCTATTTTCTTTTTTTATCTTTCTGATGTAGTACCTCATAAAATAATCATGCCCGTTTAATTTCCTTAAGATTATATGTTTTAACGCTCGTATAATAAATTACCCCTTTATTCTTCTATTTTTTTTTTATTTGTGCGCCTCCTTTCCTAACTTTATTCAAATTCTCTTTCTTTTATATAAACTCTCAATTGCTCGTTTAGCACACTTTCACGATCTTTGCAAAATAAGCTTGTATTTTTTTTTTTAAACTCTGCAAGCTCTTCCTTTTTTCGCGCGCACAGAAAAAATCTAAAAGAAAACACACACACATACACACATAAAAAGTAAGTGAGAGCTACTTTCGTTAGATTTCAATTACCTGCGGAAGATTTAAAAGACGAACCAAAAAATTCCTTCCTTCCTAAAATTTCAAGCTTACTTGACTTCTTAATTGCCGCAAGCTCATCATCTCTTCTTCCTCTCTCTCTCTCGATCTCCTTGCCTTAGCAATCATCATCTCTCTTTCTCCTTCTATATATTTTCTTAAAGCTTATATACCTACATACATAAACATTTGAAAAGTAAAATCCTCTCGTGAAAAGAGAAGCAGAAAAGCAAGCACGTATTATATACACATAGACCTGAAAGAGAGTAAGAGCGTCCGGGCGAAAAATTAGTTTGGCACGTGCTCTCTCCCTCAACAAAAAAAAAAAAAGAAAAAAAAGCTCGACCATATTCGCTTTCCTCACTGACATATACATACATTTGGAACATACATACCACGTTCTCAAACTAATTTTTCGCCCGACCGACATCTCTTCTTCTACTAGTACTAGTAGTAGTAGTATCACCACTACTATCCTTTTTTTTTTTTTTGTTCTATCTTTTGTTCAACAGATCTGTATAAGCTGCTGCGACACGAGTTACTGCAACGTCGAGTCACCGACAAACGCCACAAACGCAACGTATTCACGTAAACGGCCTGAAAGAACCAAAGGTTTAAAAAAGAAAAAGAAGAAGAAGAAGAAGAAGACGGGACAGATTGATCAGAATAACGAGGAACTACAAGATGATGATAATGATGATAATGGGGCCTACAAATCTTATGGTAGCGATGGTGCTGGTTTAGCTTTTACAATAGCCTTTGCTACGATTAACGTCTTTCTCATCAATCGAGCATATCATTAGAGGTAGTAACTCTCAAAAAAAAAGATGTGTTTACTTATTTATATATATCCTTTTTTTTTATTTGTTCCTAATTTATTATCTCAATCTAAAGAGAAATTCCAACTCTTTTTCCTCCTCACAACGACTGTTTGTACATATATAGGTAATGTGGGTGTGTGTGGAAAAGAGTGTGTTAGAGAGAGAATTTCACGTACGACACGTACGATCTATCCTCCTTTACCCTACACTCCTCCTGAATCCACTTACTTTTCTGTATACCTCGCCACACGGTATCCAAGTATAAAAAAAAAAAAAAAAACAACCACGTTCTTCTACGTGCAAGTCTTTGCTATATACCTTTATATATGGTTTAATGGTTGGTGGAAGTGTTGTTGTAGAGAGGCCAATACTCAAAAGGGCCACAAGTGTGTTCGATCGTAGATTTTAAGCAATGTTTTATGGCTTTTCACTTTTTTTTATTCTTTTTTTTTTAAAGCTTTTTGGTTTAGTGGAGAGAGCGAGCTTTTTTTTGAGCTTGCGATTGGATAACGAAAAAAAGAAAGAGTATGAATTGGTTTGAAATATTTTTACGTTTTTTTTTTGTTTTATATGTGAAATTCTTTTAAAACAACTGGTCAGATTTCACGATTTTTAGTGTGTGGTTAAAAAGTTTATATGTGTGATAGTATTTCTTTTTTTTTTATTTGTGAGATTTGATGATTTTTTTTTTCTTTTAAATAGTTAAGAGGGTAGTTTAAACGCTTAGTGTCAATTTAGTATTAAACATACACTAACATAAAGTTATATTACATAAAAAAAGAAAAATAAAAACAATTTTTAGAAAAACTTGATGCAAACAGAGACATAACACACGAAAATAAAAAAAAACTATTATAGCACGTAAAATTGAGAAATATGTCTCAACTTTCCCATAATATAAAATGACATTCACTTATAGACGTTTTTGAATGACGGATCGCGCACAAAAATTGACAAAAAAAAAAAAGTTATAAAGTCATACTAAAGCACTTTGAAAAAATAAACAAAAACTAATCTATATATCCTAATATAATATACAAACATTTACAATATACACACACACGCTCACGTTGTATTATACATAAGGTATAATCTCAAAACCAAAAACTTCATTATTTTACTTGTTCTATAAACAAAAAAAAAAAAATTAAGCCACGATAAGTAAAAAACTAAAAAGAAGAAAAAAAAAGAAGAAACATAAGTTACCCAGTAAAACAAGAAAAAAAGAAAGAGAACACAAGAAAATGATGTATACGGTAAAAATCGTTGTTAAAGCTTTTTTTTTCTCTCTCTCACAGTATACACACACATACACATATACATATACAACCATAAAAGCTTTGACGGCGTCAGAAAGTAGAGAAGAAGAGAAAGATCACTTCTTTTTTTTTTTTTTTTGTTTGTCGTGTCCAAAGGCGAGAATGGAAAAAAAAAGTGGAGGCCTCAACGGTTGATGTGGCTTAGAGTTAAGAGTTGCAAGTGATAGTGTGACTGCCATCATGGTAAAGAGTAGAAAAAAAAAAGAGCTGGTGCTCGTTCGCTTCACTCTTTCTCTCTCGTATACATATTATACCAGAGAGCGACAAAAAAAAGACACATGGGGTGGGTTGAGTAAAAGAGTTTGAAAGAGGAAGAAAGCTTGGTACTTTACACAAACCCGGCCTATGCTTTTTTTTTGTATGTATGTATGTATGTGTGTATGTGTAGTCTGAATGTAAAGCGAACGAAAGGTAGTAGTATAGACTTATATATATATATGTATAGGTATATATATGTTGGTTTTACATATACCTATATGCCAAGAGATGGTCAGTCGAGAAGTTGACATATTCCACGTATATATATACGATGGAGTTTTTCCTCTTTTCTTTTCTACTCTCTATAAACCTTTTCCTTCTTACGGCCTCTTTTTACCTCTTTCTCTTTCTCTCTTCTTTCATCTAAGCCTACCGTTAAAAAAAAAAAAGAGAAAAAAAAGCTCTGGAGGCTATAGGGTAAACCAAAGCACACGGCGAATGAACACTTAAGTCCCTGTGAATAAGCGTATAGGCACTACGTGGCTATTTGTTTAGGGTTTCGCAAGTAAGTAAGTAAGAAAGAAAGAAAGAAAGAAAGAGGTTTTCGAATTTTTCATGCATCCGTTTATATATATTTTAGAGAGTAGAGAGAAAGAATAAGAGAGCTTTCTTTATTTTTTTTTTCTTTTTTATTCCTTTGAAGTGGTTTATGAGAATTGAATTAACTTGTACCTACTTCTGGGTAATATATATTTAAGATAAGGAGGATCGTTTCAGGCTATTTTTCTTTAATTTTAAAAATGAGACTTTGCTACCAACTTTTTTGTTATGCTATTTAGTCATTTATTAAATTTTTGATGGATGAAATAATGAGTTATTATAATTTTATGTATTTAGAATGGAAATGAGAGAGAAAGAGAGTTAAATGTGTTTTTGTTTAATTTTTTTGTGAGAGAGAAAAGTAAGAGAGAATATTTAGTGTAATTAATGGTTGAGAATATTAATAGTTAAGATGTTGATTATTGGTATAAGATGGAAGAAGTTAGATGAGTATAATAATTAAGAAGTACTGTCAATTTTATTAATCATTTTTTAAAAAAAAAATAAACTGATTGCTTTTTAATGTGCGTGAAAGCCTGTAAAAAAATTATTAATAAATAAATTACTATGTATGATATATAGTGACCGAATTGAACCAGCAATATATGTCGTTAAATAAATATATATATTTAAGAACATATCAATGATTTTATTGTAAAGTTATAATTCAATCACGCACTATACGACTGCCAGGATAATCCTCGGAATAAAAAAAAAAAGAACAAATTTGTACGTTTTACTCGAAATTATAATAATGTTATTATTTTATAGATAAATCATTTGAATTTTAACTCGTATATAAATTTATAAATTTATCTTATAAACACTCAGCTGTGTATAAATAAAAATACACACAAACTATTTAAAGTAAAAAAAAAAAGGTTTTATCATGTGTTTTAATTGAAAACTGAAATAAATAGAAATTTTTAGCACATAATTTAGGTTTAATAAAATTATTATGACATAACCGCGTTGCCAAAAGTACTTAATTATTAACAAAATCGTATAGACAATTGAAAAATGCAAAAGTTATATAAAATTATAATATAAATAGGAGAGCAATTTTATTCATTCGAATGAAACAATTAAAGAAAACATAAAGTATCAATATAATGTATTATCAAGATATGAGAAGACATACACAAAAAAAATAAAACTGCTATTAGGAACAGTTTCTTACCTCCACATGTCAACTGTCTAATAGGAAACATATTAACTTAACGATAAAACGATATAGAAAAAAAAAGAGAGAATAAAAAAGGGAAAAAAAGAAAGATAAATTTCATCCACGTATTATAGCCTACAAATGATAAATTATAGATCTCTTACATATAAATTCATCTTTGTGATTAATCTAATCCCCACACATACATCTATACAAATAAAATAAGTCAAAATAAAAAAAAGGAAGTTTAATGGAGCAAGAAACTTTTTCTGATAGCCATACTCTCCTATAGACACATTGCCAGCAATATCAGAAAGGCATTCAATGACACTTAAAATAAAAAATAAAAGTCGGAGTAATACAAGAAACCGTGTGTATATCCGTTTGGTAAGCAGATAGGCGGGGAGGGTATATAAAGCTGTAGATCGAGGGAAAAAAGAAAAAAAAAGGTGGTACTCGGTAAAACCACATACAGTACCTTATGTATACCTACCTCAAACTATCCCACGCCCACCCAGACATTTAAAAACGTAGTATTCACAAAAGTATAGCAAAAGCGTTAGATAAAAGAATGGAAGAAAGAGAAAATGAGAGAAAGAAAGAAAGAAAGAAAGATGCCAAGAGGGACGGTGCCAATTTTTCTGAGTAACGCTCTCTTTCTCTCTTTCTTTTTCTCTCTTTGGAAGAACTGAGCTAAAGTGCTCTCGCGTTATATATACACGCTACACTATGTATACGAGGATATATATAGTGTATGTACCGTTGAAAAGGGGTAAGCGAGAAAATAGGAGAGAGTATATAGAAAGGAGCGGGGAATCCCCCAGGTGTAAGCGCAGGATTTTCCAAGCGCTTATCTCACCTATACTCTTCTATCTCTTTCTCTTTCTCTTTCTCTCTTAAAGTGTGTATGTATGTGCAATGTGCTTACATACGGCCTTGAGTAACGACAAAGGAATCGACTTGCTTTTACACTATCACACCATAGACACATGTGTCAAGCTGCTACTGCTGCCTCCTCCTTCTCCTATTTCACCACCTTCGCATAAACATTTATTGCGCGACGTTGTTTTCTCTGTCTCTCGAGCTCGACGTTGTCTCTTACATAGTGTTATATTGTCTTGACAAGAGATAGAGAAAGAGAAAGATAAAGTGTGAAATAAATATATTACTTATTTATTAAGAGCAGAACAGGTACTAGTAGTAATAGTAGTAGTATAGTAGACAAGTTATTTGTGTGTTTGTGAGAAAGAGAGGAAAATATATAGTGGTATGTGTGAGTTATTAAATTTGTATGTACATAAAAATATACGCAGACACTTATTATACATGATGTAGGGGAAAAATAACGTATTGAAGAAATTGTTTTCATTCTTCAAACGTATTTTATATAGTTACTATAAAAATAAAATGGGAGTAAGAAGAAAGGAACAAAGTATATAAAAAAAAAAGAAATACAATTGCCAATATATAACATATAACTATATAAGTATACAATTACATTTGACTGCATATACACACTGACACTTACAATATATATACATTATACAGATACTTAAGATTAATAAGAGTTTTTAAAATGTAAGCGAGTAATTATAAACGTAAAGGAGAAGAAGAAGAAATGAACTAATGGAATTGATTATTGTACACATCTTATTTATATAAAATATATAAACGCATTAATAGATGTAAAAAAATAAATGCCACGGAACCATATGTGTGTATTTGTATACGCGTAAATTACCGATGGCGAGAATAAAAAAATAAATAAATAATAAAATGAAAATTTAAAGAAAACATAATAATGAAGTTAAAAAATAATAAAAAAAGGAAAAAAATTAACAGCGATGATAATGATGATGATGATGAGCACGTGAAAAAAAAAACGTAAATATATTTATATATAAACGCAGACCTAAAACTTATTAAACACGTACAAAATAAAAAAAAATGAAAAAAAATGACAAAAATTGTTGTCAAAAATGTAGATGTTCACTAGTTTTACATGCGCGTCACTTTTTTTTTTTATATAGAGAGACGCGCAGATGAGCGCACATTTTTGTGTAAATAAACGTCATATAAATATAGATAAGTAATTAAGAATACAAAAAAATTAAAAAATTGAAAATTTTAAAAAAAGAATAATGCAATTTTTTTTTCTTCTAGTTTTGCCTAAATAAAATTGGTAGGAACTTGCATTTTTTTAAATTCTGTAAACGCATATTATACTTGTAAGAAATTTTAAAAAGAAACGTTGTTGTAATATCAATACGTTTTCTATTGCGTCTCCAATTATAATGAATCATAAAGTAATTAGTAGTAGTAATAAAAGAAGGAAGTGGAAGAATATAAAAGCTTGCGAGACACAATTTTATTAAATTTTTTAGACATGGT
The DNA here is from genome assembly GCA_030522805.1 of Leptomastidea abnormis. Classification (NCBI taxonomy): domain Eukaryota; kingdom Metazoa; phylum Arthropoda; class Insecta; order Hymenoptera; family Encyrtidae; genus Leptomastidea; species Leptomastidea abnormis. Next base: position 7,474 of record JAPYZE010001715.1, on the reverse strand, counting down.
ATATTGATTAATTGTTGTTTTTTAAATTGATTAATATAATGAAAGAAATTTGATAAATAAAAAAAAAACATAAGACTAAAGTATAAAATTTTATCAAATTATATATGAGATATATTTATCACGTAACCAATATAATAGCATCAAATCTTTGTAGTAAAATATCTCAATTTTAAAAGAACTGACTTAAAGTGAATTTCTAGTCTTTCTTTATAACTTTTACAAAATCACAAAAATATCACTAAAAATATTAATATAATAAAAATTCTGAAAATTATATGAATTTTTGAGACTATCAAATTTTCCTTTCTTTCATTTAAAATATATCTATCAACGCTGGAAGATCTTAAACGTAGTATACTATATAGTTTTTATGTTCAACTACGAACTTCAGTGCTGAGATATATATATATTTTTTTTATGTTATTTTCCTAGATCTAATAAAAGTCAATTTCACGTGCCAAATTAAATGAGTATATAGTAAAATCAATTTTCAAGAATATTACATTGGCTGCTTGTTGGCAGAGCAGCTATACTCGTAACTCGCAGATCGTGATTTTGAATTTTGTTCTCTCTTTCTCTGTCAATTGGCACTATAATAGCACTATACCTACTATTATACAATTATTTACAAGTGCTCTGTAAAATGTATTGTAGTATCTTCGATGCCAAAAAGTTTCAATAATAATAACAGCACAAAAAATAGAAAAATAAATTATTTTTTTCTTTTTTAATTTGATTTACATGTAACGATAATCTTTTTTTTGTTAATATAGCACCTAGAGAGCATAAAAAGTACGAGTGCCAATAATTATTTAATATTTCTTTAAATGCAAGTTACCGACTATACAAACATACTCTTGGGAGTTAAAAAAATTAAGTAAACTCCGACCTAATCAATCTGTTGTAGATATAAACTTGCGATTAAAATTATGTAACACTGAAACTTCAAATGGTAAAGAAGAAAAGAAAATTATAATTAAATAAAAATCAATAGAAAAAAAAGTAAGTAAGAAAAATAAAAAAATAAAAACTTCTCTCTTCTCTTTCTCGACTAGGCGACTGTGCCTTTTTTTAAGTGTTGCTTGTCGTAATACTGCCTACTTTTATGCATAGCCTTATAAAACAAAGAATAAGAATAAAAAAAAAAATGAAAAAAAAAAGAAGTGAATGAAATTTCATCTTTATAAAAAAAAAATGTATCAAGGAATATACAAAAAAAAAAAATAAACGTTATAAGTACACCGTTTTATTAGACTAATTAAATAATCCCATGAGTTGAATGTATGAAAAAAAATGTCACGTATATTTTTTATATCTATATGAAAAAAATTGCATTGTGTATCTAATTTTTATTTTAATTTTACTCTGTATCTTATCGTAAATATCTTATAAATATGCGATACGTATAATTTTAAAAAGGCTTAAAACTTTCTTTACTTTTCTTCAAATTCTCTTAATAACATCTATTAAATGATCATAAACTTGTAAAACTTTCGGTACTATTAATTAAATTGTATCTATGGACCAGGAACTTTAAAAAAAAAAAAAAATTTCTGCATTCATGTCGTCGTAAGTGATTTTTTGTAGAATATAATATAAAAAAAAAGTAAATAAGGACTGTTATAAAAGATTTTTATATTAAAATTCGTAGTTGTTTAAGTTGAATAAAAATAAATTTTATTGTAAACAATTCTATGAATGTGTTGCTGTTTGAACTTGTGTTTGAGATATTGGTGAATAAATTGTTAATTTATTGCAAATATTTTTATTGTTTCATTTCAAATCAACCCAATCAATTTAAAAGTATTCAATCACCTTCGAATGGCTTAGTCAGCAGAACTTTAGTTTCAAAATTCACAGACTGTGAGTTCGATTCTTATAGAGTAAGTCGAGATTAAGTCATTGCGAGAGCCTTCACATGCTTGATATTCAGTTAATATAACTGTTAAAAAGGCTTTATATAAAAATTTATAAGTGTCTTGTAAAGCTTAATCTATTTCTCCTACCCTCTTCAAAAATAAAAAAGCCCTATTACATGCTAATAGCTTTTTATATTTTATTCTTTTGATATTCAAAGCTAAGAAAAACTGGTGCTTTGAGAATTGAAATGGCGGAAAATTAAGGTAAAATAGCGTCTAAAAGTCAAATATTATTTCTATGTGTATCAGATGACTTCTGGGGTGCATAAGAAGAGTAAGTATATATCTGTGTCTTCAAAAAAACGTTACTTTTATAAGTTGTAAAGCATAAAACTCAAAAATTTTTATTTATCATTACACACAGTTACAACATCTTTGAAACTTAATTTTTTTAAATAAATTTAAAAATATTGAAATTTATTTTTTCATAAAATAATAAAAAACAAGAAATAAATCTACTTTAAACCATTATTTAATCATTTTTTTTTTTTATCAGTAAACAATTGTTTATCTCCTAAACAACATATGTTTTTAATCATCTCCTTGTATCAACACAACAACAGTACAGTCGCTAATAAATAAACATTGGTAACATAGGTGACAACAACAACACACCACCATTTGAACACCAACGCCACAGCGTAATCCATCCACCCACGCAATACATATCCATCAACATAATAATAATAATAAAATCGTGCTGCTAGCAGCGCTCCCAGCGCCGCTATTACAGACGGCACGCCTACACAATATATCTATATATATACATAACACAGGTCAGGCCGGATCATTCTGCAAAAGTATCAGAGGAGAAAAGCCGGAGTCAAGAGATCAAATATATAAAAAAAAAAACGGTAGGCAAAACGAGCTGAGATAATATCCAACAGCATCAGAATCATGGAAAGCGGCGCCGGGGATGAGAAGCCATCGGCACCCGCCGCCGTTCCTGATCTTGACACGCACAAGGAACTCGTCAATGCGAAAGATGGCCGTGCCAAGAGGTGAGAAAAAGAGAGTCTACCTTTTTTTTACTATGATTTAGTCTATTTTTCTTATGCTCTTGTTTATCTCAAACTTTAAAAAAGAATCTCTTGTTATTAAAATAATGGGATTTAGCTTTGATTTTGGGGTATGATTTAATGTTTAGAAAATGGAGCAGACAGGGGTTTAAGTAAGCTAAAGGTTATACGGATAGCGTTTGCATAGACTTAGCTAAATGTGCTCTTCTCGAGGGTGTATAGAATTTATTCTTGAGTTTTTTACTTAAATTATTATATCATGCTGCTAATGCTTCTCCCTTTACTTCAAATCGTCGAGCACGTGGAATTTTAATTTTTACACTCGTTTATTTTAAGCCTTATATGCTTTATTTGTTTGTTTGTTTTTTTTTTAAGGTTTACTTCTGCTTTTTTTTATAAGACAATAGACGTGTTTTGAAACTTGTAATGTGGTCATTACTTGATTTGCTTTAATTTATTTAAAGTAGTTAATTGAGGTTAGAATGACGTATCACTTAATTTGTATCAATATTTTTTATTGATATTAATAGCAAAAAAGATTCTTATTTATTACAAAGACTATTTACCATAAAAAAAGTGTCTTTTCTATTCATATACTAACTTTTACTATAATTTTTTTAAAAGTTTCTTTTTATTGTATAACTTTTATTCTAGTATATATTAAGTTTTAATAAAATCAGTTGAAAAAATTAATAAGTCAATATGTGTTTATATTGAAACAGCAATAAAAAAAAGAATCGTGAAGCCAACTCTCAGGCTGCAGGTACAGTTGCAATCCCAAACAATGATACCGATGGCTCCGACAGTACAAATGCATCAGCAGAGCTTGCTCATAACGCTATTGCCAACATATCTATAAAGGATTTACAAATGGCTATGGACGTTTTAAACCTCCAACACAAATCTGCCAAGACTCAAGAACAAGCGATGCAAAAGCATTATCAGTTTTGGAGCACTCAGCCTGTACCTAAGATAGGTAAGACAAATAATTTATATTACAGGTAAAAATTTGGTAGTCTAACTAAAACTAATTATTGTTCCTTTCAAACAGATGAAAAAATTGAAAGCAACGAAGCAATTGAACCAGATAAGGTTTCAATAAGAGCTGATCCTTACTCGCTTCCTCAGGATTTCCAATGGGATACTTTAAATTTAGACGATCCGCAGGTACTTGGAGAATTGTATTCTTTATTATCAGAAAACTATGTAGAGGATGATGATGCTATGTTTAGGTTTGATTATCCACAAGCATTTTTAAAATGGTAATTTTTTAAATTAATTTTTTGTAGCAATATTTTTATACAATTAGTTTTCAAATTCTAAATGATTTCTAGGGCTCTTCAACCACCTGGTTGGTGCAACGAATGGCACTGTGGAGTCCGTGTAAAAAAGAGTGGCAAATTAGTGGGATTTATATCTGCTATCCCAGCATCTATAAGGGTCTATGAAAAGTAAATATTTACTAATAGATAAATTTTTATTTTTATTTATATGTCCAAGCTCTAACAATTATTATTGTTTTAGGACTCAAAAAATGGTAGAAATTAATTTTCTATGTGTTCATAAAAAGTTAAGGTCAAAACGCGTTGCGCCTGTGTTGATTCGTGAAATCACGAGACGAGTTAATTTAAAGGGAATCTTTCAAGCAGTTTACACTGCTGGTATAGTGCTTCCCAAACCTGTTTCTACGTGTAGATACTGGCATAGGTCGCTTAATCCAAAAAAACTTATTGATATTAAGTTCTCACATTTGTCGCGAAACATGACAATGCAAAGGACTTTGAAATTTTATAAACTACCTGACAGTCCAAGAGTACCAGGTTTTAGAAAATTGACTGCAGCAGATGTGCCAAAAGCACACAAGCTTTTAAACGAAGTGAGTATTTTTTTACATAAATTCTGATTCTAATATTTTTTGTAATATAAATAATTTATTTTTCTTTTATTAGTATTTCAAAAAATTTGATTTGGTGCCGATATTCACGGAGGAAGAATTCAGACACTGGTTTTTGCCGCAGGACGGTATAGTCGACAGTTTTGTGGTGCAAAATCCCGAAACAAAAGCTATTACAGATATGGTAAGTTATTATACTTTACCAAGTTCTGTAATGCATCACCAGATTCACAAGACGCTACGTGCCGCGTACAGTTTTTACAATGTTTCCTCTGCTACGCCTTGGTTAGATCTTATGCAAGATGCTCTTATATCAGCGAAAAATGTAAGCATCATTTATAAATTTTAATATAATAATTAATTTAATAAATAAACTATATATTTATGTTTAATTTTTTATGTTATTAATTTGTAGCTTGGTTTCGATGTATTTAATGCGCTCGATTTAATGGAAAACAAGACTTTCCTGGAGCCTCTTAAGTTCGGCATTGGCGACGGCAATCTCCAATATTATCTTTATAATTGGCGATGTCCAAGTATGCAACCTGACAAGATTGGCCTTGTTCTGCAATAAAACTTTATACAGCATAAAGGAGGAAAATGTCGAAAGCATGTTCAACGAAGATGTAGATGGTAATTCGCCTATTTGTGCGTACGTTTTTGGCTGAGGTTTTAGTGGCGTTTACAGTTTTAAGTGTTGAACATAGTGTCATTCAAAAAAGAAGTGCAAGGAATACCAAAAACAACGTTGACGTTGTTGCTGCTGTTGTTGTGTATACACAACTGCTGCTACACTAGTATCACTTCGTTGCTACGCGATAAAGTTTTTAATTGATTATTGTCTGAAGTGAAATAGTCAAAAAGGGACAAAAATACAAAAAGATGCTTTTTACAATAAAAAAACTAAGGTGTTCCGAGAATCAAGGTCAAGTTATTTCTTTGTAAGTAATTATGCAATCATGAATTGTTTTGTTGATCAATTTCGCAACAGTAAGTTCTTATATTAAAAAAAAAGAAGAAAATCCCAAACAGATAAACTAGAAATAGAAAAGGTAGAATAAATTGTGTTGGGTTAATTTGTAAAAAAAAAGATAATAAAGCACGAATTCATTTTAATTTTTTTTCAATATGTTTTTCTTCATTTTCCTATAACTTATTAAAATTTTTATAATTAGGTACTTAAAAATCATAAAAATTATAAATTATTTTAAAAATGATAAAATCATACTAGTCACGTCTTTTTGATTCATTATATAACTCTAGTCTTAGCCAAAATATTAAATGTTCATGAACCTCTGTTTTTCTCTATCTCTGACTTCTAAAAACTAGTTTAGCAGACCCCTATTATTCGTAATTAATGGATTTGTTGACTTCTTTGATAATTTTGCTCATATCCTAACCGGAGCAATGAAATGAGTATGTCAACGCTAGATAAATTTATAATTTTTATTTTTAGCTTCGATAATGTTATTACTTTTCTTCACAACAACTAAAGATGTACCATGGAGGTATTTAACTTATAAAAATTTACTTTATTTAAATAAATTAATTACTTTTAAATTGGTCAAGGCCAAAAAAACTTAAATATTTAAAAATTAAAATAACTTAATAAATTAAACGAACATTTAAAAAAAAATCTAATTCAATCATAAGATATTTGCACGATCCAAGTCAAATTAAGTTCGCGTGTCATAATTAAAATATCCAAGATAGGCTTACGGTATTTTTCTTAAATGGCAAGAAAACAATTAAAGCTAAAAGGTTACTTCAAAAGGGGGCCGAGGACCGATGCAGTGTCAAGCAAGCAAGCAAGTGAGGCGTCCTTGCATCGCGAGTTTGCAAAGCGCATCCAAACGCCATAGCAATTCTTGTGGGACGCAAATATTATAAGTCCCGCACTAAACCTTGGCCCAGGCTTTGTTGCTTTGCCGGCGTTTAAAGAAGCGCGCCGGCTCTTCTATCCCTCTCTTATTCCTACCTTCTTTTCACTGGGATACAATCTTGTCGTTATTATCGTGCACGTGATTTTTTGAAAGAATTACAGGTTGCATCCCAGTGAAAGGAAGAGATAATCAACGGATGTACTATTTTTGTTGAATTTTTTAAAAATATGCTGGTATTTTAGAAGGATTTTTGAGTCGTTAGTAACGGATGTTGACAAATCAGCTTTTTTTTTAAATCTTTTAAGTACATGAGAAGGGGGGAGAAGAAGAAATTTGTTGCAAGTAGTAACAGTTGAGTATAGCAAGACCGCAACTACAAACGACAACTAATCTTGGTCTGACGGTAATGATGGGGGAGGGATAACGACGACTATATAGGGAGGTCATTAATTTTTGTAACGACAGAATATCATTTTGACAGAGTGGGTAATAAATTATTGCAACATATTTTTTTATTTTTTATCTTAATTTAAGCTAGTCAACGAAGTAAATTTTTTACTAACGTTAATCATGTTTATGAATAATTGGTTTGAAAAAAAAAAAATTGAAAATTAATTTTTGTTTTTATCTCATAAGTAATAATATGAATAAGTAGCTCGTAAAAATATTGGTAATATTACTTTAGACGAGGACAAGAAAATTACATTAGCGTTGTGTAATTTTAACAATATATAAGTCCTATATATATATATATATATA
>JAPYZE010001714.1:0-43004 GCA_030522805.1 Leptomastidea abnormis | reverse complement strand
TATAGGTATGCCCTGATCGGCCGAACATCGCCAACCTCGCTATGTGGTTGTAACCGCTCGCTCGTACTATTCGAGCCTAATAAGTGGCCTCCAAATCTTTTGGAATTGGTGGGATGTCAATTGCGCTATGTATTGGACCATTTTATAGAGAGGAATGATTTAGAAAACACAATTTTTTATGATCTTTGATATTTTACTCGTAAAGAATTTGGTTTAAATGAATAATTTTAGCTATTTTATAAGTAAATTATTTTTTAAGTACATATACGTAAAATAAATTTGTTTACATACAGGTTAATATAATAACGTAATATTAACTTACGAAAAAGAAAATAATATTGTATATAAGGCCCATTTTTTTATAGAAAAAAATGTAGGTGAGCATTTTTTTCCAGGAAACGGTATAGGTAAGTCAGCTGGCAAGACCCGAAAAACAAAACCTGTTTACAAGGCCCAATTTTTCTAAGAAAAAATATAGGTCAGTCTCGTCTAAGCATATTTTATACAAATCCATATGTTTTCCTAGAAAAATATGTAGGTGAGCGTTTTTTCCAGGAAATAATATATAGATCAGCGCTACAATAAGCCATATGAAGAAAAAAAATGTAAACAAACGATTTTTGCTATATAGATATAGTAGCCCACCGCGTGTATTAATACAGTATTATAGTAAACAAAAGCTATGCGAGATTCTAATACAAGTAAAATCCATATTTACTACTTTATTATCGTTTTGTATTATATTAACCGAAATTATTCTCGCACTCGTTTATTTTCAATTTATTAATTTTATCCTTTCACACTACAACATTTTATCTCACGTTTATCCGCATAATCAATCAAAATCCAATCTATTTATAAACTTTACACACAAAACTGAAAAAAAAAATAAAAATGAATAAAATAAGAGTGAGAAGGAGGTGTTGTTCAGTTACACATATTTCATAGAAACAGTAAAAAGCAATTGCAAGTAAACGGCTTTGCTCTTTCTCTAGTTTCGCTAAAAGACATAACATAACGACTTGAAATCTTGACTCTATAGTTCAACCAAGAGATATTACTTACCGAGCATAAACCCTAAGCTGTTTACAACCATCTAAACAGCTAAGCTCTCCTTTTCCTCTCGCTTGCGGACACACGCCGATCATTGACCAGCTTCTCGTAAGCTTGCATTAAATTCAAGCAAATTGCCGACACTCACACATACACACTCAGAAGAAATTCTACAATCTGCAAGAGTGAGAAACACAACTTGTGTATGTATACATTCATATAAACATGTTTTTTCTCTCTCTCTCTCTCTCTCATCGCGTTGCATTTACAAGTCGCGAAAATAAGCGGGCAAAAAAAAAAAAAAGCTTCGCACACCGCGAGATAGTACAAGATAGAAAAGAAAATAAAAAAGAAAAAAAAGAAAGATAGAGCTTCATGGATTAAAATTGTAATGCCCATCACCGCCGTTACATTAACGATCGTTCGCGCCTTTAAAACGACGCTTGTCCATCTCTTTTTCCTTTACACTATACATATGTATGCATGTATGTATATGGAAGAGAGAGTAAGTATAGACTCTCTCTCGCGGTGTCTTTTCTTGTATAGCCCACACGACTACCTGATGTGTACCACCACACGCATATACATATACACATACAGCAAACGACGAAGTCGTTAAATTTACCTTTCCTCCTATATACCTTGCTTCTTCTTCTCTCTTTTTCTCTCTCATCAATAATGATCGCAGCTGGCGCTTATGAAGAAGCAGCAGAAGCAAGTAAAGAGAGAAAGACTATCACAGGTATAGAGCAAGAGCAAGAGCAGCAGCAGGAGTATATTATATGAACACCTGTCTTTTTGCAAACTCTCTCTCTCTCTCTCTCTCTCTCTCTCTCTCTCTTTACGCGTTACCGGATGCTAATCACGTGCTTTCTATCTCTCTCTCTCTCTCTTTTTCTTCTTCATCTACCTCTAATCGACTATGTACTCTCTCTCTCTTTTTCTGTATCTCTTGTAATATTCGTTTCTCTACTATACTAGTTCGCTTCATGTAACGGCCTAAGAAGAAAGAGACGAGTTATAGTGCACGTGTAGCACGTGTATCCAAAGCGCGTATCATTATTATTTTGCTGGATGATAAATCGACGGTATAGGTCTCGTGTAAGCTCGTTTTATGTATAGTTATTGCAGCCAAGCTATATATGCATATGAGAATATACGTATATAAAATTATTTGATACTCTGCTACGACAGACTGGCTGACTGACTAATTCTCTTTATATACATTTCTCGCAGGCTTATTTAGGCTGCTAATGCTGCGTAGGGGGCTATAGTCTTTTTTGGTTGCGGTCGACCACCGAGGTCAAAGAATATATATGTCTAAATGGCTTATATATTCTGTGACTGACCTAGAAATGAATATTTACTGTGAGTAACAATTTGGTTTATATTGTCAAGATACATTTTTTTTTCATTTTAGAATAATCGTATAGTTACTCGCGAGTGACTAATTTTATATTATATATAAAATTAAAAAAAAAAGAAAAAAAAATTTAAAAACGTTATTTGTAGTTAAAATAACATTGCAAAGAGGGTATAAGGTATACCAAGTACAAAAAGACAATGGTAAAAAGTCATAATAACGCGTTTTTTATATACTGTTACTTACAAGGATTTATAATGACGCGATATGTAATTAGCGGGTTATGACATCGTATATATATATATACAACATTTTAAGCTTTATTCTAGTGTACACACACACACTTCTCTATACGCATTTGGGATATAGTAGACCCGCTGCACATATATGTATATATAAAAACAGCGTAAATATTCTATTCGCAAGACGTAGTTGCACTTTATATACTCCGTAATGGACGAAAAAGGCGCGCATGTGCGGCCCGGATAATGATCTTAAAAACAAAAAAGGTGAGTGGAGTATAGGAGAGAGAAGAGTGCATGAGGAGGAGAAGGAGGTAATTGTATATTGTACACGCGTTTTCCTCGTCCACATTTTTTGTATGTGTGTGTGTATGTGTGTATGTGTACTTCGTCTCTTACACTCACTCTTATTTTGTCTTTCTACAACTAAGCGAATGTAGTGGTAGTCGTCGCTTCTTTTATCCTGATCCTTATCTGGACTTGGGAAAATAGGTCTTTTCTATCTCTCTTTCTCTCTGTTTCTCTAAGATTCAAGCTTAGCGTTTTTGGGGAGTAGAGAACGTGAGTACCTACTAAATGTTCTCTATCTCTTTTTTTCTCTCTTGTGTCACACAGTCTCAGTTTGTTAATACCCTAAATTTGATGACTATCTCAATGTGGTTGACGCTAACGATTGTCAATTCCCTTTTATCGTTGGCTTGTTAAATGTTATTATATTGTAATTTTACTGGATAGTAGAGTCTGATTAAAAATAAAAGTTTCTTGGGGATATATTGCATTCTTGAAATCTGAAGTGAAGTAACTGATATTCTCGATATACTTTCTAGTTCATAATTTAATAGGTAATTTCATTTTTCAAATATTTTATATTATTTAACATATATTTTATTTTCTATTTTAACGCACAAAAAAAAAAATAGATTGAAATTAATTAACTTAGCTTCCATCAAAAAATTCTTTAACGATGATCCGTATGTTATTTGTCGAGCTCGTGTGTCCCTCAATATATACCCGAACTCGTCTCTCTCTCTCTCTCTCTCTCTCTTTCTAACTCGCGAATCTCGTTTTTACGAAATTCCAACGACATAAGACAACATAGACATACTTACTTACTTACACATAGACATAGACATATACACATGCATACAAACTCACTATACTTGTACCAAAAGAATTCGCACATGCCAACCACCGCTATATAGCTGCACTGCAGCAGCAGCAGCTCACTCAAAACGGCCTCTCGGTTCTCATGGCCATATAATAGTGCTTTCGCAATATTGAGCTTCGGTATATATATGTATATGAGATACCAAGTCCACAATACTGCCAAAGTCTATATAGCCCAAAGGGTATCTCTCTCTTTTTCTCTTGACTTCTTGCACCTTGTATTTTTTATTACTTTTTTTTTTAATCCTCTCCTTATCCATTTTATATTTTCATAACTCTCGCGTATCCCTCAATTTCGCGCAGTTTTATAACAAATTGGTCGTTGCGGTGTATTTCTCTCTATCTTTTTCTTTCACTCTATCGCTGCGTATATTTCGTAAATTGCAATTCGATCTTGAAATTTTTTTCTCGATATCCGATCCACACAGTTCTACAGTCGAGATATACTTATATGTAAGAGTAGGCAAAAAAATAAAAAAAAAAATTTAGATTGGGGTCGCAACGTAGCCATGCGGCTTTACTCCTCGTTTTCCTTCCCTTCTCTTACACTTTTTTTTCGTTAATTAAGGATAATTAGCAGCGAGGAAAGAGAGAGAAAGAGAGAGAGGTCGAAAGAGCCAAGTTGTCCGCCTGGATAATTTAGAGAATTCATTAAGTTCTTTTCCTTCCACGCAGAATGATAATTTTTGCAAGAGAGAGAGAAGTAAAAAAATAGAGAGAGTAAGAGAGTAAGAGAGAGCTAATAATCGCGATTTGAAAAGCTTAATTGATTCAGCACAGCTGAATTATAAATTTTCATTATTCGCATGGAAATATCCATGAGTATATATATATGTAGTACCAACGAGTGGGATTCTCATTATGACCATTCTACTACTACTACTATTAACCATTACATTTGAAATGAAAAGAAAAAAAATTATTTCCAGCATACATATACCATACAAGATCAAAATTGATAAGAAAAAAAAAAATAAAAAATAAGAAAGAAAATACAAAGTGTAAAAAACCTCGGATAAAAACTCAATACTGATTTTCTCAAATGGAAAACTACCGGTGCAAAAACCAAATATTCTCGCCATTTGAAAGCCTGCACATGATAAGCATAATACCAAAGAATAGGGTGAAGGGAAGGGGGTAGGGATGAAGTTCATAGTGCATAATATGCACCTCTATATATCTATGAATACACTTACACATATAGATAGACAAAACTCTGTAGAGCCATATAGCACATACAGAGCGGGAATCGCGTGGCCTCGAAACTCAAAAGAGAGCCTATATATATATATACATAATACTTCTCTTTCTTTCTCACTCTCTTTCCCTAGCAAATGACGTCATGCCCTTCTAAACAGGAGGGGCCCCACCGCGTGCCTGCGGGCTGCTGTTGCTGCTGCTGCTCTAATACTATACATATACATATCTACACACAGACAGAGCCTATACTACTGCCTAGCTGTATAGTAGTATATAGTTGCCCGCAGGCTCTCTAAACATGGCCGTGGCGCAGATTTAGGCAGCCAATCACTGTGTATATCCCGTACTCCGTAGCTCCACCACCTGCCCCTTCTCTTCCCTCACTCGCTCGCTCGCTTGTAGGTATAGCTCCTAAACCGGCCGCCTAATTCTCATCGGGGAATGGGAACAAAAAAGAAAGAGAGGAGTAGTAAGGGAGAGAGGGGAGATGTGTGTGTTGAGTTTTGGTGAGTGGGACCGGATATTCATACGAGTATAGAAGCGAAAAAATGGCTACTTGCTGCTCCTGATGCGATTAGACAGAGAGTAACTGCAGCGAATTGTCGGGGGAGAGCGTTATTATACCGATTTACTAGTGTGTAGGTGGAGAGAAGGGATGAGGAGGAGAGGAAGAGAGGGGAGGGAGAAGGTAATATAGCTAGTGAAAGAGTGTAACGGGCGCGTCATTGTATATCTCGTACTGTGTCGCGAGTATATATTATTATATACCTATATGCGGGCTAGGCTGCACGTTTCGTATATAGGTACTTATGTATAGTGTCCCTGGCTCTAATTCACGAGGTTTTATGGAATACTTAATTTTGGTCTCATAGTATTCGATTGTTAGTTTTGGAGGTTAAAACATATCATAACACAGATACACGTAGCTAGGGAGAAATTCCCTTACCACAAACCAATGACTTCTATTACTTAAGTTTGTGGTATATATAGCAAGATTTTTCTTTCTCCATGCTATACCTATATGCTCTTGTGAGCGCAGGCGTTATATATATAAATATACGCGCTATGTTGGAAAATATTCGCGTGTCGCCGCTGCTGTTACTGCTGTTGGACGTAGCTTGCGAAATTTAACGAGTGAGCGTCGTTTCTCTATGTAAATGCCTCTCTCTCTCTCCTCCCACCCTCCTCTCATTCTCTCTCTCTTCTTTCTGTTAATTAACGGAGATCAATCGTGTAAAATGGTGGTCGCGAGCTAGCTCTATGGCGAGAAAATCTATTGTATGATAAAAAGATCTCTTTCTCTCTCTCTCTCTCTCTCTCTCTCTCTCTCTCGGTGCGCCTGAAGAAGTAAAGATTCGAAATTGGAAAAAAAAATAAAGGAGGAATAAATTATCGAATCGTGAGAGTGAGATTTTGTATTATAGACTACTATGTAGCTATATTATACACTATAGGATTAGTAGAATATTTAATACTTATATATAGTATATAAAGATATAGTCATTTTTCTTTACCCCCTTTTTTTTATATGCATTTCATTTCAATGATTGTTGAGCAATAAGTGGACCCCGCTCGCGCGCGCGCGCTTGGCGATAACGATGTTAACGACCAAGTATCCTTTTGTCTTGTTAAAATGGCTTTTGTATTTGTTTGTGTGTATATATTTGTAGTTTATGAAGTTTGTTACAGTTGGTATAAGAAAATGAAATAAAGCTTAAGGTTATATTCTTTATTGTAAAGTATATCTCCTTTGACTTTTTCTGGATGATTTTATTACAGATTGATCTTTAAAACGTGAATGACATATATTTGAAAATTTGTTGCATTGAATTTTTTTAAAGTTGTGTAATAAATATCGCTTTTTGGATTTAAGAGAATTGTGAAGAAATGAAATGAAAAAAAAAATAAAAAATGTATAGAAGCTTGAGATTTAATGGAAAATAGAAAAAGGAAGACATTGTATTCGTTTAGTATGATTGTTTGTTGTTAAAATTAATAGCTGAAGTATATCGTCTGTATAGTCGAGTGTTATTGTAAATTTAAATTACACAGTACAATGAACCAATTTATATATTTATGTATTAATCAACTAATTCATTTATGAATATCATACGATTTCATTTTAGAATTAAAAGCCGCACATTTAATATTTTTAAGGAAATGATTGTGAAGTCAATTTCCCGTAATATTCTATAACTTCAAATGGATAGCAATTAATAAAAAATGTAATTAGAAAAAATTCAGAAAATAAAGTTCTTACATTTGTAATGAATATCTTTTGTCATACTTGACGGACGGGTAATATTTGTTTTGAATGACAATTAGAATTATGATACGAAAAAATATACAATCAAACTCGTCAGACAAAATAATTTAAAATAATAATTTACAGTTAATATGTATAATAAATACTCTTTTATATTCAGATAATATCCAATTTATCAAACTGATTGAATTAGAATTAATAATCTGTTTTTAAAACTTCAATTTTAACCATCTTTCAATATTTTACACTTCATCTCGAACATTAATCAAATAATTTAATATCCTCAAAAAATAAAATATATTCTCACAATTACAAATCTCTTACAAAAAAAAACTTTTAAAAAATTTCTCTTTTTTTATAAAAATCATAAATCTCAAAGAATTAATTTTTTTAAATTCAAATTTTTTTCCATTCTAAAACCTACAATCTGTATCTTAATCCATTCAATCCGCGTCTAAATTAATTCTAAAAATAAACGCTCCATATTCACTATACCTACCAAGCTAGCAGTACTGCCACCATACCACCGCAACGAAGCTGTAGGCGAGCATAAATCTCTTTTCGAAAATGCAAACTAGAACGAGAGAGAGAGAGAAAGAGAGCAAAAACCAACGACTCATACAAAGCAACGCACACATACTCACTTCATAGGGTGGTAGGGATTGAAAAAGAGAGAGAAAAAAAAAATCAGCATTTGCGAGCGCAAAGGTGAATGCCGCGGTAAAATACTATATTGTATATATAGCGTTTTTCTCATGGTGTGGTAATATCGGCGTTGCAGGATGTTTACGCAATTTCGGTGCTTGTATTATATAGCTTGACGGCCGCGCGCTTATAAGCTGTGTTAGCTTATAACTTGACGCTCTTCTCTCTCTCTCTGCGCTGGTATATCCTCTCTTCTGGCGCCGAGACACACAGATGTGCTGGCTTCTATGTATATATGTATGTATGCTTGTAATATGCAGCTATAATATCGGAGGCTGTTGCGATTCATCGACGGCTTTGGAGACTATTAATTTCCTCGTTTTGCTATTATTGTTGTTATTGTTGTTGCTCAAGTGAGAAAGACGTAGTTATACCTGGAGATACTAGTTTTTGATTCGTTTAGTTTTATTTTTTGATGATGTAGTTTTGTTTGCAGTAGTATGTGTGAAATTGACGATTATTATCTATTGTTGATTCTACCAATGGTTATTTTTATTGCCTCTTTATTATTATTATTTCAATATTTTTTATTCACACTGGAATGAGACTTGATTTTGTTGGTAATATAAAGTTATTGTATGTGTATCCTTTGTTCAAATTCAATTATTTGTATATGCACGTTGAATTAAAAATTTAAGTTTTCGAGTCTTTCTCTGCGGAGTAATTTATTAGTCGAATAATTTTTTTATTAACTCGTGTATATTCATTCTCGTTTGCCGGATTTTTGTTATTATACAAATTGTAAGAGTGACATTAAGCTCTTGAATAATATTTAAATATTTTTATAAAAGGAAACATCAGTTTTTAAAACTTATTAAATTAAGTTGTAATGGAAACGCGATAGAAATATTAATGTTCAAATATCCGTTTCAAATTTGTAAAAAAAAAAAGAAAAATGAGAATAGTGACTAGATTTATTTGATGTACTTTCTGTGTAATTTTTATTATTTAATCCAACTTTATAATATTAATGACTACATCGTCGTAATTTTAATTGATATGAACATCCTTTTTATTGTGTCTACAGATAAAAATTAATAAAAATAATATTTTTGAAATTTAATTAATTAAATCTATATTTTACTACACATGTCAATTTGTTATTTTATAAAAATAATATCATTTACACAATTAAAAATATTAAAATTTTAGAAAATTTCGAAACTTCATCCAAACTATTAAAAAACGAATCCACCATCACCAAGAATCAATCAAGCAGCATAAATCATCAAAGGATCACCGATTCATCCACAAAAACCCTTCATTCCTTTTCTTACACACACACACACACACACACACACACACACACACACACACACACACACACACACACATACATATCTCATTTTACATCCTTCTTGTTTAGCTGATTCGGTCTCAACGAATACATATAATATACTCCTCCCCTTACCGATCACAGTGTATACAGTCTCTCTTTCTCTCTCTCAGTGGCGGCAGCGGAAGCGTGCACTCAAGTTTTTTGCCATAGAGTAAGTAGTATGTGTATACGTCGCTACATCAGAAAGACAGAGCAGAGTCACAGTACAGCCCCATATAGCTTACAGCGCGTGTCTTGATGTTCCAATGAGCATCCGTGCATAGTATATACAGCATAGCACATGCAACATGTCCCCTTTCCCTACCCTGCATACATACATATAGTCATCGTGCTATGCCTGCTTTGCACTCCTATATCTTTCTCTCTCACTCTCTTCTTATCTATACCTCCCTTCTTACCATGTCTTGCGGCTATACATATGAATGCCCTGCGCGTCTCCTTCTTATAGCCTATATGTACGTGTATGTGTTTCATTCGTCAATGCTATATATATATATATACCATGGCGGCATTTCTACAGTTTTTTAACTTGCACACACACACACATACACTTGCACACATGTTACACTTTTTTCTGTTTTTCGTATATAACCACTAGTACAGCCAACACACACACACACACACACACACACACACACACACACACACCCGCCGCAAGACACATTTCTCTCTCGTGTCCGTTTTCTTTTTAATCGAGAGAGCAAAGAGACCTGGCATGATAATTAAACTTCGTAGAAATGCACTATATGCACTTGGTGTACACTGTATACCTGCAAGATGTGTAGCACCGAGACTCGTTGCGGCTCTTCTGTTTTTAATTGAAAATAAACCATGATGATGAAGATTCAAGTATATATACTAGGAGTAAAGCTTATAAATACGATGCTATGGTATTTAAGAATCGTTTGGCTGTAAAGTGTTGTATTGATGAAGCTTGGGAGGTGTATAAGGTTGTTATGTGAATTTGAATGAGGTTGTAATTTTGATTTCATGTATGCTAACTTTTTTGTTTTTTGAATTGTTAATTCTAATACATCTCAAGTGTAAAACTATAAAAGATTTAGATGACATTTTTTTTTTTGAAACGACTATTTTTCAGTAGTAGGTATTATTAAGTGGTTAATTAGCTATAAAAAATTATAGTATTATAACAGTGTTGATATAATTTATTCAGTGTATATACTTTTCTTTTTCTTTTTTTCCAAGATTAATTATTAAAAAAGATCGCCAAAAGCATTATTTTTTTTCCCTCCTGGTATGGTTTTTCTTTTCTCTTCGAGGTGGCCATATTCACCGGATACTTTATTTTCCTTTTTAATTGGGTCATAAACACGAAATAATATACGCGCCATGAACAAATGCGTATGCTACGTGTAACACGAGTAAGCAAGCAAGCAAGCAAGCAAGTAAAGTAAAATAAAGTAAGTAAGCAGTAGCCAAGAATAAAAAAAATAAAAAAAAAATTTAAAAAAAAAATGTTATAACTTTACCTGAGAGAGGTTAATCGAACGAATAAATAAGCAAGTACAGAATTTCCAAAAGACAGTGAAGCTGAGATAAAAGAGCCTAGAGCAAGTATCGGCGCCAGGCGTATAAAGATGATATGAGGTTGTATCGTATAATATAGGCAGAAGTAAATAATTCTCTCAATTTTCCTTTGCTCTGGTGCAGAGGGAGGTTGTGTATATATGGATCAACAATGGATGATGCTTACGGAGGCTGATGCAGAAAAGATTTTTCGCTTGCAAAACTCAATATCGCGAAGCCCTTAAGATGATGCCTAAAGGAAAAGAGTGAAAAAAGAAAAAAAAATCAAGTGCCATAGAGATAAACACGTTTACCATCATGTATATTAAAAGAACAGCTGGTATAGATAAAAAGGAAAAAAAGAGAAAAGTTTAGAAGATACAAAAAAACTAAAAAGAAGTTAGATGAGATATTTTTTGAAGATGACATGTGTGACGTGAAAATGTGATTAACAACAAATTATTTTGTTTTTATTTGACAATCACCTATACCGAATATATATAACAGGCATCTCTGAATAAAATTTGAATATTTAATTAATTGATGGTGTGTTAAGATAATTGCATACTCGCACGATATATTATAATAAAAACATAAAAAGTATAACAAAAAAAATATATATATAAATATTATCTGTTTATTATATCGGTGACGTCTATAACGATCATTAAAACAAATCATAATCTATAAATTATATTCCTACACGATATATATGTATTATAGAGTACAACAACCTTATGGTTCCATCACACAGCAATAGGTAGTACTATATACACATATCTCAGCTTTGAAATAGCAAGCAAGTAGATAGACATATACCTGTATATAGTATAAGAAGAAAAGCCAAAGAAGAATCTAGTCAGAAACTCGAGGCGCGAGCGAAAAAAAGAGGAGCCTACTGCTCTAAGTAGAGGATGGCTCAGCAGTGACTGGTGGTCAGAAGAGAAGGGGGAGAGTGAGGGGCGAGGGTACATGGAGGTATACATACGACGAAAAAAGGTAAAGTAGAGAGAAAGAAAGAAGATTGACGGAGACGAGCGGTCGCAAGAGATGCTGCTGCTGCTACTTGCCTCCCCCCGAAACGCATATACACCTGCGCGTGTACGTACTTATACTTACGTACGGGCCAGTTGCTTGGACCCGCGAGAAGAAGTAGAAGAAGGAGGAGGAGGAGGAGAAGGTAAGAGAGAGGGGAAAGAGGAGGACATCGTCGTCGTTGCAAGTCGTCTCTTCTCGCAACTTGGCGGTAGTTATCCTCATCGTCGTATGTGTGTGTGTGTGTGTGTGTGTGTGTGCGTGCGTGCATGCGTGCAGCCTCCCATCTTTTCTTCCAACTCTTCTTCTTCTTCTTGCGTCCCCTTCGGCGCATCTCTTTCTCTACGCTGAAAATGCTGCTGCTGCCTGCTGCAACCCGGTCATTCGAACCGACCAAACTGGTTCTGGATTTTATCTCTATCTCTCTCTCTCTCTCTCTCTCTCTCTCTCTCTCTCTCTCTCTCTCTCTGTGCGTATATACAGCTGCTGTTACTCTCCTGCGCTACAACCAACGTCGCTTCTGATCCGTCGCCGCGGAGAATTTGATAGATTTCTGTGCGAGCTAAGGCTTTATACGTACATAAGTGTTATGTGTATGTGGATGTGTGCGTGTGAGTATGGTATGTGGCTATGGAGTTGCTACGTGTTCTAGAGTATATGCTTCGATGGATTAATGCCCTCTCTCTCTTGGTTTGTAAAGGATTTTTCGACTTAAACTTTTTCTTTTTTTTTAGGGTATTCTCTTTTACACCCGCTTATTCTCATCTCGTTTTCCATTTTAATGAGATTATAATTTTTTTAAAGGATTAATTAATATAAAATGACGGGGTTTATTGTGTACGAAAAAATATATTATTAATATTATGTTACACGCAAAGCTGAACGATTATTAATAATAAAATGTTTTTTGTAAAAAATCTAGCTGTTACAATTTTTTTTTTTTTTCAACTTTTTACTAAAGTATCAGTTTTATATTGCACAAATCGTATCATCGATATAAAACCAATAAAAAAAAATATATAAACTATACACAACCCTATAGATACAGCCATATCTCTACAAACAAGCTCATAAACAACAAACAAGCCCTTGATATTCAACATAATCTCGATTATCATTATATTATCGAATTCAAAAGACTTTTTACCCACTCATTTACACATTTTTATTTTTCACTGTATACATATACGCGTATAAGTACTCTACAAGCCAAGTTCAGATATATCTACATTCACCAGCTAGAAAATTATAGAGAATAAAAAAAAAGCCAAAAGTGGAAAGGGAAAACTTTACGAGTACATCAACCCCTCCCGCCTTTCTCTCAATCGGTTAATTCGATCCATCATGCGCATATATACTCGCGGTATAGAACACCACAAGACCCTTCCCCCCTCCCCTATTCTTTCATCTCGTTTCATCCCTTTCCTCCCAGCGGACCTCCTCACGATGTATACATACATACATACATACATACATATACACCTATAACCTGACTTTTTCTCTTTCTCTATCTCTCAACCTCAGCGTAAGCACAGAGTTGTACGCGTGTAAGTCTCTCTCTTTCTTTTCGATCGTACGTACACACAACCACGTAGTCGCATGGTATATGTAGTACGAGAAAGTTCAGAGGCCGTAATAGGAATAGGGTGCCTAGGGGGTTGCTGTACTCTCTCTCTCTTTTTCTC
This sequence comes from Leptomastidea abnormis, assembly GCA_030522805.1. Lineage (NCBI taxonomy): Eukaryota > Metazoa > Arthropoda > Insecta > Hymenoptera > Encyrtidae > Leptomastidea > Leptomastidea abnormis. Next base: position 29,422 of record JAPYZE010001714.1, on the reverse strand, counting down.
TCTCTCTCTCTCTCTCTCTCTCTTTTTTCTGTCCACCCTTTGTATCGCCGAGCAATCACGACCTATCCCACGAGTATACACGCGAACGAACGAACGAATCCTTTGCTTTTTCTCTTCCTCCACAGCTCTTACTCCTCCTATATATACTATACATATCTTTCTCTCTCTCTCTCTCTCTCTCTCTATCTCTGACTGACTGACTGCCTGTCCCTTTTCATCCCCCTGTCCGTCCCTCACGCCCCACCGGCTCCAGTCAGCGGACGTCATTTTGCGCTCCGAGGGGTTGCGATGACTCCAACATCATCTCTCTCTTCTTTTACTCTCACTCACTTGCTTGCTTGCCCGTCTGGTATCTCTCTCTCTCTCTCTCTCTCTCTCTCTTATACTTTCGCTTCTATATTTTCCTCGAATGACTGATGAACTACAACGGGGTTCGTACACTGACTCTCGTTGCCCTGTCTTTCCTTCTCTCTACTCCTACTGCTGCTGCTGCTGCTGATGCCTTCTGCAAGCTGTGCCTCGAGAGCAAAAAAAAAAAAAAAATCCGCGGCCCTGAGAGAAAGAGAGTAAGAGAGACGAGGGCGTACAGGACGTTTCAATTATGCGCCGCGGATGCCGACGGCTGCTTCTACTTCTGCTGCTGCTGCTGCTGCCCGAGCAAATATCGCCCCGTAGCCTAGTAAGGTGAAATGTAATATCTATGTCTCTCTCTCTTTCTCTTTCTGTATACGTTCGTGCAATAGGGAAAGGAGTAAAGAGACGTTTTGCTCTCGATGATTGTGTGCCTCTCGTGATTTTTTCTTTTCTTTTATTTTTCTAAATATTTTTTTTTTCCTAGTTTTTTATTTTTTTTTTTTAAGAAAAATATATTGGACATGTGCATAGAAAATATGTGGATAGGTATATAGAATACTACAGAGTACTAGATGTATAGTGAGTAGGGTAGGAAGATAAAAAGAGAGTGAGAAGGGGGGGGGGGTGGAGTCATGAAAAATGACGATTTTTTTTTGTCGGTGATTTTTAATGCGAGCGCGGCGAATGACGCGAAAGTAAAGAGTCATTGTTTGGAGACCAATGTGGCCGCGGGACCGGAAATTACAAAATACTCGTATTGAGGAAAAAGAAAGAGAGAGAAGGGTTAAAGAGACTGACTCTTCTCTCTCTCTGAATTGGACGAGTCAATCATCCGCGTGCCCTGATGTTTTATATTCATGACTGTTTCTTCACGAGCTCTTCTTTTTTTTTTTTATGTAACCCTTTTTTCCCTCTTTTTTTTTTTGATGATGACTTTCCTTTGTTCTTTGGACAGTGGATGATGCCTAAAAAATCATTCTATGCTTTATTTTTTTTTTTTTTTGGCTGACTTGAGGCTATAGATGAAAATATTGCGGCTTCCGAGTGGGAATGATGGATCCTGGAGATGATACTGATATACTTGAATGAGGGAATGATTTTGAGGGATTTTTAATTTTTCAGTGGTAGAATGACTTTTATTGTTTCCTTTTTTCTTTCTATTTTTAATGATTGCTAGTTTTTCCTTTTTTTTTATCGTTATTTAAAAATTGTAATGAGGATGCATGATTAACAATAAAAGATAATAATTAAAACAAATTAAAATGCATATGAATTTATTATATTAAATGTTTTAATTACGCTTCGGGCGACCGTAGTTTTTCACTTATTTAAAAATCCATACAATAATTTTTTATTTGAATATTTCAAATGATCCGATACGATTGACTTTAAATCAAAGAAGTTTTATTACTTTAAAAACTAAAGATTAAAATTAAGCTTATAATAGTGATATTTTGTAATCATCGTCTGACCACTTAATTTCAAACTCATACATTTTAAAAAAAAATATTTGTTTTCAAGAAAGTTCATATCTATTAATCGTCACGTTTTAGACTAAAAAAATTGCATAAAGATATTGCTCCATGTGAACAAGATAAACTTTAAAATTTTTAAAAATCATTTAACAAATCTTCCGCGTATTTTCCACGCGTTTTCAAACTAAATTCGATACTTGAATTTCCCCTTATCAAAGTTTGATGTTAAAAATGTACAAAAAAAAATTTTTAATTTTTTTTAAAAGCAAGGTCTCTTGTCCGATTGATAAGGTTTTATCGAAAATTGCACGTACCTCTCATCTATGACGTTAATATACATTTACAACGAAAATCTTTTCTAAACGTGAGGTGATTATATAATAAACTGCATATTTATATCAATTACAAAAACAATAATTTATCAAATTAATAATGATCAAAAGAATAATTACTTGTCAAGTGAATTGAGAAAAATTATGATTAATTAGTCTTTGATAATCAAGTATTCTTATTCTTATATATTCTATACGATTGACTCCATTCATTTTTCCATTTCCTTTTTCTCTCCCTATTTACATTTTTTTTTTCTTCTTTCATTTACCAAGTAAACAATCGGAAGACAAAGTGTGCTTGACCCTCCCGTTCCTTCCTTCCTTCTCAGTTAGTAGTATATGAAGTACAATCGCCAAGTCGTCGATATCTAGTTGGAAACGAGAAAAGTACAGATTGTCGTGTACATCCTCAGAGCTTTTACACGTCAAGTGTGTCGGTAAAATAAAAAAAAAAAAAAAAGAAAACACGTGTACGAGAAAAGCGTCAAAAAATAGAAAAGAAATCATGGTATGAAGAGAAGACAAAGGAAATGCCAAGTGACGAAAGAACAAATGGTGAAAGGAGATTTTACAAAAGAGAAGAAAAAATAAAAATAAATGAAAATCAACTATCTGAATCAGGTGCATTAAATTAAATAATAAACTCTTAGTGATAAGAGCTTCTTCATTCCATTCGTTATTTAATACCACTAAGAGATAGAATAAAATTTTGAACTAATAAATATTCCACGCAAAATCTATTCATCCGAATACAAATAAACAAAAAAATCTTCAGTCAAATCGTTTTCGTCAACCCCACAAATTACCATACAGCACAGCTAAAAGAAAAATATCCCGACAAAAGAAAAATCACCGAGAATCCTCATGTACACACAGCCATTCACTATCATACGAAGGTATGACAAAAAAAAAATTGTCATAAATCAAGCGCCTTGCAATAAAGGATACCATACGACTCATACTCGCATATACATCTATATAGACGCAATAATAAATCCAGCTTCGAGAAGTCCAAAATGAAAATAGTCGAAGTATTATAGTATAAGGATTGTAAGAGAGCAAGAATGACGAGACGAGAGCTATCATGGAATTTACGCAAACGTCAAAGTAAAAGATCACACACACACAAAAAAAAAGAAAAAGAAAAAAACATCCAGAGTTTTGCTCGACGTTTCTGCAAGTCGCGAAATATATGTTTGATTCATTGATACAGCAATCTGTATATACATATACACACACTCGAAAGTCGTGCGTCACACAACGTCGTTTCGTCTCGTTGAGAGAGGCCCTCCCTAACTTTTCTTCACGACCTTATCGCTCTCTGCTGTTGCTGCTCTGTGTGTGCTGTCGATTTTTCTATTCTCCCCACTCCCCCCTCTTCTCTCTCGTCAAAACTAGCAGCTCTAAAAAAGAGACCGATAACGCTTTAGAAGTATACGTGCGTGGCCTTGTATTGCAGCAGCACAGCCACAGTTAGGCGTTAGGAAAAATCCATCGGCGTCAAAAAGTCGATCGATTGGCATATATATGTTTTATATGTAGTGAGCTTTTGGCTAGCTAACTTCGATATATTCCATTTATAAGCGTGTGTGTGTATGTGTATGCGTGCAAGTTGTTATCGTTTAAAAATTGCTTCGGCCACTTTGAGATATATTGCGCTCGAGCGGTGGCTCTCTTTTGCTGCGATTGCTGAGCTGATAAGACTTCTTCTTTTCTTTTTCTCTCTCTTTCGCTGGAAAATGTGCGTGGCACTTAAGGACAACCTAAGTATTTGGCCTTCTTTTTTGTGGACTATGTGTTATATTTCTTCTTCTTTTTTTTCTTTTGCTAAGAGACGAATAAGATAAGATTCTTGGTGAGTTGGATTAGATGGTGTATAGTTTTCGAGTAATTAGAGGTGTACGAAGTGCGTACTAGGGAGTTAAGATGATAAGAGTTTGCATTGCGTAAAAAAAATTTTTTTTTTTTGGATTTGTTTTTAAGATGAAAAATAAGACATTTTGTTTTTGTGTCTAATAAATTTCTTGTTTTCGAAATGATTTTTCATTGATTGGTAATAAAAACTGTTTTGATAAAATGTTTTTAGTTTACGATATTGCAACATATTGTTGTGTTTATTGTACCACAAAAATTTATCAATAAACAAATCATAAACCAATATACACATTTCTCTTCATCTTCCGTTTATCCAAAAATCATATTTGAAAGTAAGACCTTGGTTATTGTTTATATTACAATGTGTCAAAAAGTTGCAAAGACTGCAGATAAAACTTTCAAGTGTCACTTGGTAAATAACCATAATACATAACATTCGAAATTAAATTAATACCTGCATTCTTTTACATACCCGCGTGACTGAGCCTGAAATGTATTATATACACTTCGCTTGTGACAATGTAGAAAATTCATTCTCGGTATATATGTATACCTAGATATGTATGAGTGAGAGAGAAAACATAAGCAATCGAAACCTTCAATCTTGAAAAATAGATTACTTGGAAAAACGAAACGTTAAAAAAAAATGTTTTTCTATATCTATAAGTCAGGTGTATATTCACCAAGGCTATATAGTTCAGGTTCAGCAATTTCAAGTATCGAAATAGCTAAGACGTATGTATGTACGTGCATGCGCGCGAGAATGAAATGAATTAAAGAATGTTGAGTCACAGAAAAATCGATTGCCACATACGTACAATGTAGGTATATAAATTCGCATCTTCCAAAGCCATCGAAATATCTTATAATTGAAAGGCAATTTAATGTTTTTATAAAACGATTATTGAAAATGAAAAAAAAAATAAATTACTTTAAAGTTTAGTCGTGATACTATTATTTTCAATGATAGTAATGACGATTGGTAAAGATTTTGTGTTGTTAATGTATATCTTCTTTTTTTTTTTATCATTTCAAGAGCAATTTTTTTTTTAAAATTAAAATTGAAGAATCTTGAATTACGCAATCTACAATAGAAATCATGACGAACTATAAAGCTTATTTAATTTAAAACTCGTTGTATATATTGCAATAATTTCTTAAGAATTTTTGATTATCTAATATAGGCGTTAAATGAAAAAAAAAAGTCTAGTCGCTTCATTTCTAAAACGAAGGTCACATGGCTTTGAAAAACAAGTAATAAAACGTGCAAAAATGGCATCTTACATAGTTGTTTTTCTCTTTCAGTAAAAATCTTATGGCAAGACTAAAATAAGACGTTTTGAGAAGAAAAATTGATAATTAATTTTTTTTTTACAAGCTTATAAAAAAAAAATATTCCTGTATCTTTATGTTCTACATTAACGACCAAAGCAATAAAAAAACAAAAAAAAAGATATTGATGTATTTATATATTTTCAATAGGTGTATACAACAACGGCAATATCAATTAATTTGATTGGAATTTTCATAACATATAGTCGAAGCAGCAAGAATAATTTTCTAATTAAACTTTTAAAACGAGTTTATTAGGTAGGTGCGGTATTATATATCTAGGCATTGATTGTTCTGGAAAATTCATTTAAACTAACCGGCGCATATGTATAGAGAGAGACCCGTAGCTTCATTTCTAAATCGAAGGTTAGCCGGTTATAGCGAAAGCAACAAATAAAATTCAATCTAAATCTACAACATATATACAAAATCAAGTTTACAAAAAATTATCGTCAACAAAATCCTACCAAACAACTTATACACACACCATACAACAACAAAAATGTCACAAAACTATTCTTTATAATCTACAAACACGAAAAAAAAAAATCAAAACCCTTATTACAAACTCATAATACACTTTCACAATCATCATTCATAATCTCAATCCACTATACTACCATCAAGTTCCACGACATCTCCACGCATTCGCGATCTCAAAAAAATAATAAAAAAAAGGTACAACGTTGGATTACGTAACAAGATGGACGCGCGTGGTTTCCGTATGCCTTTCACGCCGCAAGGCCAACAGGCTGTAGTAGTAGTAGTAGTAGTAGTAGTAGTAGTAGTAGTAGTAGTAGCACCAGTCGACGTCTCATTGCTCTCTACAGCAGCAGCAACCGGCCGTGGGATCGAAACGTATGGCAAACTTAGTTAGAAGAAGGAGAAGGGTGCGTTTTTATGCTTACACGTTAGGATACATATAATAAGCTCAAATACTTTAAAACCTTATCTCAGCTTCTAATGTAGAGCGGCTTTTTCAAATCGATTTTTTCATTAAAACTCTCAAACAATCTGTATCGCGAGAAATTTTAGGAACCACAAATGCTTGCGCGCGTTTTATTGTTACGCGGAGAATACAAGGTAATCGCGAGGCGCGATCTGATATAACACACTATATACAGATACACGCCTATTGGATAGTTTTCGTTAAAAGAAGGGGCCCACCCCCTTGCCCCTTCTTCTCTTCTCTAAGCTTTTCTCTCTATAAATTTTTTTTTTTTTTTTTTTTTTTTTTTTTTTTTTTTTTTTTTTTTTTTTGTTGTTTTTTCTTTTTTTTTTTTTTTTTTTTTTTTTCTTAACCTTCCCTCCTTATATCTTATAATGGCATTCATTGTAGCAATAATGAAATGTTTACAAGCCGACGGGATTTTAAATAGTCGAGGGATGAGGAGAGAGAGAAAGATCACGTGAATCATGCGAATATTCTATTGCTGCTTGCTGCTTTAAACAGCCACTACGAATCTCTTCTCTCTCTTCCCTTTTCTTCTCTTCTCTGTGATATCTGACGTGTAATTAGAAAACAATGTATTATTAACATATACTGCAATGAAGCTCTAGCGCCGTCGTCGTCTTCGTCGACGTCGTGCTTTTTTCTCAGGTTTTCTGTTGCTGCTGCTGTGCTCGATTCTTTTCAATTTTCACTTGCTTGCATGACGTGCCATTACTAAAAGATAACAATCTTAATGTTAAACTTCTCTCTAATAAACTTTTTTTTTTTTTATTTAAAGAAAAAAAATAAGAAAATTGTTTTTTATTTGATTGTTGTACACTTTTTCTGATAAGTATCGTGAGTTTTAAGTCAATTGTATAATATGGATATTTATTTTTCTTAATCGAATGAGTTACAAATGAAATTTGAATAAAACATGGTATAATTTCAATATGAGAGATATCAAGTATGTATAGTCAAAAACATTCAATTTTGACACTATACCATATTAAATTCGCTAAAAGTAGGTCATACTTTCATATGTATGTGAAATAAGCACCAAAGTTGTAGCCGACGTCAGGTTGAAAATTTTACACGTGATAATATTTTCGAAAATCACTTTTCCCACATTTCGTTTTAAAATTAATTTTATTTAATTTAGGTCAGTCGATTTGAAAATTAATTGAATATACTATTTTTCGTATTCCTACCATGATAATCTCTAATTAATAAATACTCTCTCATCAACCATAAATTTAACATCCTTAAATTTTAAACATGGCTGCCACAAAAAAATCAAATATATCAAATATAACGTACACCATAAACTTAGCTTTACCATTGGCTCGTCTAGTAAAATAAAAATTCAAACTAACATGGCGGTTTTCCACGAATCAAATTTTAAGGAGAGAGTACACCATAACAGTCATTCTTTGAAATGTAAATTAAGCAAGTTCAAGTAAAGAGAGAGAGAGAGACACGTTAGGGGTTTGACTCCCATATCCAGCTCTATAAATGATACCCATCAGCAGCTTTTGGCCACTCGAAAGGGGTTTCCTTTACCACCACCACCACCACCTTCGTGATACCTCCGCCCCATTAAACGGCATTAGTATCTTCTTACGACGCCCCTTATACATTTCTCCCTTTATATACATTGAAAATGCAAAACGCAGTCGTTATATATACACGTTCTTGTTAATAAATCTTGTATAAAGACCTCATTAGAAACGATGGACATATCCCGTCGTGTATGTAAGTATGTATGTATGTATGTATGTATGTGTCTTATTGTGTCGAGGTGAGAGAGATGTATGTCTTTTTTTTTTTTTTTTGAGTTGTTGGAATTTAATTTTGTAATTTTAAATTAAATTATCTGATGATGGTGGATATTATAATATAATATGTGTGAAAATACGAAGAAGCTTGATTTTAAAGAGTTAAGTTTAAATAAGTTTACTAATTCGTTAAAAAAAAAAAGTAAATTAAATCAAAAAATAATATATAAATGATCGTTAAACGATCGTAATTAATTTCTGTTAACAACACAAGTGTTGTATATAGAGGATAATTTGCAGGCCACTCATACTATTCAAATGTTTACAAAACATTGGTCTGTATATTCTAACACTTCGCAAAATTAATTAACGTATTGATTTATTCTAGCTTTATGTATATATTATATATATACATGGTATTATATCGACAAACCTGTTTGTGCTACGTTTGTAAGTATTTATTTGAGAAGTAAAAGAAAAAGAGAGAGTGAGAGAGAAAAAAAGTTTTATATTTGAATCAAAGGAACACGAGATACAAGCAAATAAAAATTAATTCAATATCCCGTAATATAACCGATGTCTCATCTTAATTTAATCAAGTGACATCTTAAAAGCGAACATTTTACTCCTCTTTCCTTATATTAGACCATCTCATTTACTTTATTATGAAAATTTTAAGTTTCAATTAATGAACGTAAAAACAAACCGATAAAACCGATCTCAAAACATTTGAATAAAACAGTTGCTTTCAAAGCTTCTCGAAAAAAAAGCGATACTGGATAAAAAGTTAAGTCAAGTAAAATAAAAAAAAAGATATCAAGTGGGAAAAAGAAAAAGAAAAGAAATCTCAAAGCATCCGAAAACACAAGTATAGAAAAGAAAAACTAAATTAAATAAAAAAATTATTAGTAGAATCATCGTCTCGATAAAAATATACCAATTGACAAAAAGCAAATGCAGCGTTAATTTGTAACTACTTGATCGCAGATCAGTTGCGGCTTATAAAGAGAGTACGTATCTTTTCCTTGCACTTACGCTCACTCTTTTTTAAATATTCTTACCTTATAAGCCTCCTTTCTTTCTTTTTCTTCTTCCTTCCTACTCTACATCTACATTTTTTCTTTTTACTTTTCACTTTTTACCTTTGTGTCGCGACACGCGTATTGCCATCCAGTCGACCGCAAAAGTGAGCAAATAAAATCGCGACGGATTCGCGGACTAACTTTTTCTCTTTCTCTATACTCGCGTATATACACATGGCCACGTAATATAGCCAATATGGAGGGAGTGTATAATATAGAGGCCTAGCCCGTGGCCGAGGCGGACCTAGCCCATGAACCACACACCGAGAAACTACTATATAAGAAGAAGGAGAAGGAAAAAGGAGAGGAAAGGGAAAAAAGGGAGAGAGAAACCGATCGTGAGAGAGTACGTATCTCTTTCTCGTTCTACCTATATGTGCAGAGCAAAGCAAACCAGTGTGGAATTTCTTCTATATCGTCGTCAATGTGTCGTTCGTTCTCTCTCTCTCTCTTTCACTCTAGTGTGTATGTATATATCTTATGTGATTCTTGAGACGCCGCTAAAGAAAGAAAGAGAGAAAGAGAGAGACCTACCAAGAGTATAACGCGTGGGTTTCTTTTTTTTTCCTCTTATCCTTTGCATACTGGATTTTCCTTTCCGTTTGACTGAGAGATCGAACGTTTCTTGGGAGCTTATGTTTCTTTCACCTTTTTTATTTTTTATTTTTATTTATTTTCCAAGCCTATACGTATGTGTGTGTGTGTGTGTTTAATTTTATGTATTATCTTTTCTACCACCCCTTTTCATTTTTTTTTAATCTTTCTCACTGTCGTTCATTTGGTTATTTTCTCATTGCTTTGATACTTTGTTGAAGTATATATGACAAGATGTAGATATTTGCATAAATTGTCAGTTAAGAGAATGTTTTCACACAATATACTTTATAACTATAGTTTTATTTATGCTTATTACTTTTTTTTTCTCTAGCATTTATTTATTTTTTTTTCTTCTTATTTTTTAAATAGTTGTAAAAAATTAATTCAGTAATTTAAAAAAAGAAAATCACATTCTTAAATTATAACGTAAGATACATAAACAATCACATTATTAAATCATAAAATAAAGAAAAAAAGTTAATTAAGTATCAGTAGTGTAAAAGATAGATACACCAGAAATCATAAATGATTATCACTAAAATTCCAATCTATAATGCAACCACTCAACAGTCCCCACCATTCATCATGTTCTTCCAATCGTCGTCTTATATTATAATACGTATACACAGGGTATATAGATTTTCAAAATCCCCAAAGCAATTTTCATCTTTCATCAGATGCTTAAACTAAGAAAACGGTATTATATATCTACTTATACACACAAAATCCAATATCTGCACTTTGATTTTCGCGCTAGAAAATCCGCGCGAATTGTGAAATTAGCGGTGTCATAATAAAACCAATAAATCTTTAAAGCAGGCGCAAAAGCAGTGGAGAGGAGAGGAGAGAGAGAGAGAGAGAGAGGAGGTAGGGAGAGTATAATATACAGTCAGCAGCAGCAGCCACAGCAGTAAGCCAATCGGCAATCGGCCAAGCTCAGCTTTAGTCTATACAGGCTATATTTTGCCTCTCTAACCTTTTTTCGAGGTTAAGATCTCTATTCTACCCTTCCCCCTTATTATTCCATCGAGTGGAACTACATAAGTCTTGTGTGTGTTTGCTTATATATATACATAACAACAGTGGGAGAACCTGATTTCAGCAATACAAGAACTCGGTCCCCGCTGATGCTTGGCCGTTGCTCGTTCTCTTAATATTGCCGTGTTATTACTTTGCTTAAGTAGGTTTTCCGATATAGCATTATATTTTGTACTCCCCCCTACCCTCCCACTCTCATCTTGATGACTTTCGTTTCTTCGTTTATTCGTATAAGCATATGTTTATATGTATATAGGTGCATACATGTAATACCGAGTGCAAAAGATTTTAATGACGAGAGACGTTTTGCTAGTGTATAGCTTGTTTAGTTTGTTTGCGGTTTTTGCGCTATTTATTTTCACGCAACTATGAGAAAGAGAGAGACTCGAGTTGTGAATTTTTTATTTTTATAAGCTGTAGGTATTATTTGTTTATAGGTATTTCTTATGCAATATGTCGATAATGTCAATGTACAGAATGATTTAACTATACCAACGTGTTTTATATTTTGTTTGTTGAGAAAGATCATTTAATTTTGTGATATATATTTTTTTGTAATTTTATAGAATTGTTTGTTTGATGTCGTTTTATTGAATCTGAAGAAAGATAAAGAATTTTTATTTTTTTTTTTTTTGTAAAATTTTATAGTTATTTTGTGTTATGTTTGAAGGATTAGGTATTGTACAAATTTTCCAAGTTTGATAACAACGATAAGAATTTTTGTATTGTTGTTGTTAGCTAATTAAAAATAACAGATATTTTTGATTGAAAATTTTTTTAGAAACAAGGATTTTAGATTAAAATCAACAATATTGTAGTAGTCTAACTATATTTGATTGATATCTTGTAAAAGATAATGACATGATAAAAAAATGAAAGAAAATTAAATCGAGATAATTTGATAAAAAAAAAAATTACGAGTATTTCTGTAAACTTGTATAATTTTGTAAAGTATTAAATTAATCAAAATACATATTACATTGATTGCTACACAATAATATTTTTATTTTGTAATTTGATCTAATTAATAACCTAAATACTTAATTTTAATTATATTTACAGATTAGTCTCCCTCATCTCACATAATATACTCACCAACTTCGAACTCAACAATATAAACCAACCATTTTTAAAATCCCAACAACATTTTTTCTCCAACCATAAACTATCACATACAAAAGACTGAAGAAAAATCTCACAAGGTATATATGACACATGCATATCATTATTTTTCAAACAATTTTCCACAAGAGTAATACTCTAAGCGTCGAAACATAGTTACGCGACAACAACAACAACAACATCATAGTAACCACTTAAACAAAAGCAAAACGTTTTCCTTATACAATGGGCCAATGAAATTGGAAATAATAGTCTCTTGTCGTTGTCATAGTCCTCTCCCCTCATTTTACTCTCATATTATATAGTTGCAGTCTCCTTGTGTTGCTATTGCTCAAATGTCAAAGCTGCGCAATAGTCATAATTCAACTCTCGCGACTCGCTCTGATATATGGAAAATCAACCTCTTTCTCTTTCTCTCTTTCTTTCTCAGGATAATTGATTCCTCCTCTCTTTGGATTTGATCCCTCGCAGAACAGTCAGCATCAATGATATAGAAAGTAAGAGGAGGATAGAAGAAGGTAGTAGGGATAAATATGACGCACTGTGTCCATGGTATCGTTATTTACCAAAGGGCCGCTCCCGTATATATTTTTCATGCATCCTCTCTTTCTCTCTTCAGCTTCTTTACTCGAGGGCGCGAGTGCCTTTAGGTATACATTTATATACACATACACGTAGCGATAGATAAAAGCTATGAGAGCTAGCGGCTAAACGCTCTTTTACTATATAGTAGCTCCTGGCTTCTCCTGCTTCAGCTGCTGCTGCACCTCTTACTTTCATTCTTCGATATCCTCGGCTCCATTCACGTTTCCATTCACCGTCTTGGCTGCTGCTGCTGCTTTTGCTGCTCTTATACCTCCTTCTCTTCTTTGCTCCCCCTTACCCCCTCCCATACACATATATATATATATCTATACCAGCAAGCTTCACAAATACGATGTGCTTGAAAAGGACGCACTATATATACACAGCCATGCGAGAGTAAAACCAATCCACCCGCGCAAGAAAGAGAGACCTGTGCATTCGCGAGTGTATTATAGAGAGTTAGAACGTGGTCTATATAATGTTCAGTCACGAGTTTTCTTGGCCTCGGTTTTTCACCTATAGTTATCGGATTTTTATGCTGTGTGTGAAACGGAAATTTAAACCTCCCTGTATTCTCCCAACTTTTTTTTTATTTTTTTTTATGCTGAGGAAATGTTTGTTTTAGGAAGCTGCATGAATTGATTTGTCAAAGAGTTATATTAGTAATTTTGTGATTTCTTTTTAATTATAATTTATTTTTTATAATTTTGATCGATAAAGTTTTGTTAGATATTTATGAAATTTTTTAAGTATTTATAGTAGGATTATTATTTAATGTTGTATTTTAAATTTGTCTATTTATTTTAAGAATTTAACTGATTTTTATTTTTTTTTAGCACAAATCTTCTGTCGAACTTTAGAAATAAAAACAGCAAAATCAATTTGGTACAATAAAAATCACTTCCTTTAGAATTTAAAGAAAATGGAAATATTAGTGATAAAGTATAAGGTAAGACATGTTATTAAATTTTTTTTTTCAAGTAATATAAAATTATTAAAAAAATTTTTACCACAAATTATCAACTAAACTCATAAAAAAATAAAATTCACGTTGAAGAAGTAAGATTACTGGTTATACGTGCACCAAAGTGTTATTGTGACCTTCAATTTTCATCGTAAACCTACCCTTAAAGTTCCGTAATTTTAAACTTCTTCTTCAAAAAAAATTACTTTCCCCTTCAGTCAACGTTGTCTTGGCATATAATATTTTTATATCTCAAACAGTTATTTTTTCATCTTTATATTTAACCGAAATATCCCATTTTTATAATCACTCTTCAAACATTTTCTATAGCATGATAAAATATTTATTTTAGATTAATTAAAAGAAAAAAGTTTCATCAAGTTTTCGTCATAAACTTGTATCAATACATAATTCCAACATATCTCAAAGCATCTAAAAAAAAAAACAAATCTAGCCCTCTAAATTTATTATCATCGTATCTAATATGCTAGCGATAAAAAAAAATGTATAAAAAGAAAAAAAAAATAACCACAACCATTCGACACAAGTAATATTATTTCCACCTAGGAAAAAAGACCTTCCTCTCTTTCGACCATTCTTTTCCCTCCCCTTCTTCTTCTTATTTTCGCACACACCGGCCCTTTCGGCCTTTCTGCTACCATCATCCACATATACACACACACACATACACAGGTGGTGTTATTTTCGAACGCACACACAAAGACAATTACGCTCAGGCCACGTTCGCGTATTGCATCGTTTCGCTCATATACACCATCTGGCGTTCCATGTGCGCAAAAGCTCCTCTTCTTTTTTCTCTTTTTCCCTTTTCCCCTCTTCTTCTTTCTTTCTCTCCTCGGGAAGAGCGAATGTTTGCAACAACGACGATGACGACGATGACGACGACGATGCTACCATAAGCCTTGCTACTACAACTACTACTACAACTACTAGCATAGCCACCGGCACTTTTGTTCGCGTGCAATTTTGACATTTTTCTTCTCCCCGATCTACCGGCGATTGCTCTTTCTTTCTCCTCGCTTATATGTATGCTCTAGGTTATATATATACACTCTAGCCGATATATGTATGTACTCAGCCTGCGGCTGTAATGCCACCCCTCCCCCTTTTTTTTCCTGACCCAGCGATCATCTATGTGCAAGCCTGGCACTTCCGTCTAGGAGGCGCTTTCGATGATTGTGTGTCTCGGCTGTGACGATCATTATTCTTCCTTTTTTTTCTTTTATTTTTTTTAGTTGACGTTCCTGTGTGTTGGTGTTAGAGGTACACCCCCTCGAGCATATGCGTGATGATGATGATGATGTTTGTTTTTACTCCTTTCGTGCATTTCGTGGAGACCCTTTTTTTTCTTTTTTTTTTTATTGCTTTAAGGGAATTGTGATGATGGTTCCAAGAGAAAATAAATTTGCTTAGGTAGTTTCGATTTTTCATTATTGCTATGCAGTTTTTTAAGAGTTAACAAAAATAATAATGGTTCTTGAAAATAATTTAATTGAGATTATTTTACAAAAAATGTTAAAATGTTTTTTGTCGTTAATGAACATACAAAATGCTTAAGATCGAGTTAATGCATTTTCGTTTTTTTATAAAAAATATCTAAAAGCTTAAAATTTCTGAAGTACATTATAATTTAGCCACCAAATTACCAAGCAGCTACTCTTATCTCTGATCTTACTAAAAACCCTACTATACTTAACTTTAACTAAAAATTACCACCAATCAAGTCACAAACTACCAAAATAAAAATAGAAAAAAAAAAAATAAAATACCATACGAAAAATGAAGCGACCGTCGACCACTCACGCACACGACATTGCGACACTTTTTTTTTTTTTACAACGAAGTGCAACAGCCTCTTGCGAAAACGCAATGTACTTACTATATAGCCTACTCGTTATATATATATAGTATATGTGTGTGTATATGTGTATGCGTGGCCTGAAAAAATACGACTCTCCCCGATAGCGCTCTCCTGCGCGTTAGCGATAAAAAGAGAGAGAGAGAGAGAGAGACCCTCCTCACCCCCCTCCACCACCACCACTACTACTACTACCTTCCTCCCACCCACCCCTCTTCACCTTCTTCTCTTGTGCGATTTATCGCTGTTTGCCCGGTGCGATAGCGCGACTGCAAAAATGAGGTTGAAATTGCAAAAGCCAACCAACGTGGCGGCCGCGAGAGAAGTTGAGGTGAGTTTTTTAGCACGACGAGGCGTAAAAACGAAAGAGATGGAAGTTAAAGTGAGAAAGGGTATATGTGAGAGTATATAGTAGTGTGAGTTGAGTTGAGTTTGAATTGATGCGGTGAAAAATAGATTCTTAAGGGATATATCTTATAATATGAGTTACCTTTGCAGCTGGATGATCTCGAGAGTAATAATGAGCCAACAGGTGTGCATGTGAATGTATATACGTATGCAATTCTGTGAATAAACTGTGGAAGCTTGTAAAATTTGTTTCCGGTGAACGACTGATAAATATATAAAGAAAAAAAAAGTTATATATACCCTTTTATCGGCTCACCTTCAATTCGATTACGCTACATATATCTTGGTTGGTGTTTCTGTATTTTCAACTCAAATTGCAGCTGCTGCTGAACTTTTCACACCAGCTCTCACATATCAATCTCAAATTTTATCTGTTTGTTTACGCAGTTCTTTTTTTATTTTTTTTTCTTTTGCAATACGTTTATTGAAAAATTTGGTACACCCAACGTTACAAACATACTCGTATGTGTGTTTAAAGTAGAAAAAAAAGAAAAATGAAAACTAGTTGGCAATATATGCGTGTTTTCTCAAATCCATATTGCTTTATGCTATACTCTCAATCATATTTTTCAGTTCAAACAAATATCAATAGAGACTATGTGTGTTGATTCAAAACAACAATAACCAAAACCAACTCTCTCTCTTTCTCTCTGTTTCTCCCAATTTTCACTCGTCCACATTCTGATACACATGCATAGAATAGAAAAAAAAAAAACGAGAAAGGATATCCTGCCAAAATCCTATTTTCGCTTCGCACATATGTGCGTATACACATACATATAAAAAAAAAAACGAGTGCACAAGTTTCGCGCGCGTCTGTGCAAACGTCGAGCCATCCGATAGCCTCTGAACGTATTATACACATATATACGCACATATACAGCAAGCCAAGTAAACGAACGAGAGCCGGCTGTTTACACAATAAAATTTTGTTGTTCCGCACGAACGGCAGTCAGGCAGGCAGGCAGGCATTGAAAAAGAGGGGGTGGAGAACGATGACGACGCGCCTCGGTCGTATATACACACATACATACATACATACATGTACACACATTGGTCGTATAGTGCAATGACCGCAAGGCCCGGCTTTCTTTCTCTCTTTCTCGTTCCCCCTTGCACTTCTGTCAATGAAGCGGCCTCGGCAGATTGATAAAGCTCGGGAGGGATATATTATATATGGTAGGAGAAAGAGAAAGAGAGAGGGCTTGTGTACCAAGTCTATACAGTATAATAATGTGCCCGCTCTAATTTCGATCAATTAATCGGAGACGCTCTTGTTTGAGGCGAAGGAAGGAGGGAAGGAGAATATATTATTGCGATGTGGTTGGATATGTGTGCGGAGAGATCGGGCTGTACTGTTAATGAATATTGTGAGGCTGGATTGAGTTTGTGAAAAAATGCGAAAAATGTATAAGGTTTGTTGTAAGAAAAGTGAAATTAGTTTTTTTTAATTTTTGGAAGATTATTTTATAAGTGTAGCTGGAAAATTTAAAGATTTTTTGATGGTAATATGAATAATATATTTCAAGAACCTAAATTTGATGTAGTTGATAAATTCAATTAATAATCTATATTTCCTTTAAGAATAAAATATATCAATTACAATGAAGTTTTCATAATTTCCTGGTGATTATAATTATCGAAGTACTTCCGTTAATTTATGACTTGCGTTGAAAACGCACAACTTAAGTTAAGTTGTCTGACAATTATTATTTAATCTAGTATTATTTTTATTTCTTCAATAGATTAAAAAGTTTTCTTTTTATATCCGCAAGATTATTTATTAGTTCGAGAAAATAAGAAAAGAAAATAAGAAAAATCAAATTTGCAATACTTTAAGAAATCAACATTTAACGGATAGGTACATTTAAAAATCCATTTTAAAGTCAGAAATTGAAAATTTTTAAATTCAAGTACTCGCAATTGAATAACATCATCATAATTTGGCCAATTCAAAATTTACCATAAATGCCCTGAATTCACGCACATACACACACTGAGTAATGCATATCCAACAAAAAATTCCTTGAAAAAGACCATTTAAACCAGTCCTTAAAAAGAACAAAAAAAAAAGCAAGCAAAAAGAAAAAAAAAGAACAAACAAAAAAAAAAGAATAAAAAAAATTCAACATCCTCCCCCTAATTACGTTTCATTACCTTCTCTCTCACTGCGAATATTCCACTTCCACTACAACCTCGCGGTCGAGATAACCAACACAACAAAGCGAAACAAAAAAATAAAAAAAAATACAAAAGAAAAAAAAACCAAAAAAAAAAAAAAAAAAAAAAAAAAAAAAAAAAAAGAGGTAAAGACCGCCGAACGAGCAAACGAAAGTGAAAACGAAAGAGAGAGAGAAAGAGAGAAGTGCATACATGAAAGAGTTGGGCCACAGTGTGCGCCGCGCACAAAAAAAAAAAGAAGAGCGGACCGGGCGCGCGTGTATATATATAGGAGGGAGGCGTACTCGCGCAAATTGCAGTGCTCGTGGCCTTGACGAAGCAGTTTGGAGGCCGGTGGGCTGCCGAATGTGCATTGCCTGGTGGTAGTGGTGGTGGTGGGGGGAGAATGAGAGAACAACCAACACTGGCCCCGACCTTGCGCGCTCGCGCGGCTCCGGTTGCACTCTCGTTTTCGTTAATAACTGGGCGAGCGCTGCTGTTGCAGCTTTTATCGTTCCTCCTCTTCTCTTTTCTGCTTCCTCCTTTCCCCCCGGTCTCGTTTTTCGGCCTGCCGAAATGCTCTACTGACCTCGTGACTGCGGCTGGCCACCCGGCCTACATTATATACCTTCTTCTTCTTCTTTTTTTTTCATATTCGCTTCGCTTTGGTTCTCTGCCTTGTTTTCGGTGCACAAGCCGGACGTGAATGATTGTCTCAAGGTAAACCCGGGGCCATGAGGAGGAATAATCGTTTGGGAAGGATGCAGATTTTTTTTTTTTTTTAATGCTTGAATAATTGTTTTTTTATTTCTTTTTTTTTCTTGTTTGGTATGTTGGATGATTAAATTAATATTACTTGGAGTTTTAATAAAAACTTGTGACAAAGATTATTAATAATTTAATTAGAGGTACAAAATTAAAGTAATAATTATTTTCTTTCTCTGCAATTAAAGTACAATTATATAAATGTTGAAAAAGTAAAGTAAAGTATAATGATAATAATAATAATAATAATAATGGTTTTACTTTGAATAATCTATACATACTTAATATGTCATAATAACCTGTCATAATTATTCTTCGATTGATTATTTATTTATATATATTAAATTAATTTCATCACGCTTTATTTCTTAAGTTTGATGATTTCTCAGTACACACATGTCGCCTGAAGGCTTAAAGTAAACGATTAAAATTCGCAGTAGCATACATTTACATTCACCAGGTATCACAGAAGCAAGAAGTTTATATAGAGATGCTATTTAATGATTTTTAAAGAAACAATCATATGCAATTATCTTTTATCATTTATCAATCTTAATTAAAAAAACTATTAAAAACAATAATTGAAAAGTAATTAAATTATTTCTCAACGTATAAAAATAAATGTACAATTCTTACTTTTATAATTACAATAGAAAAAAAAATTAAATAATACTTATACTTGTCATCATACACTTAACAATAAAATCATAATCAATTATCAATCCATCAACTTTGTACACAAAAACAAACAAAAATATTCCAGTTGAGTTTGCAAAGAGACAAACGAGCTTGCATGAAAAATCACATTGCTGCCTCGCGCCGCATACGATTTACATGACAAGATCCGTTGACATTTCAATCTTCTCTCTCTATTTTACGCGCTCATTTCTACTTCAAAAATCATGCATCCCAACACTTTTCACCCTTTAAATTCATCTACCACCTACATCATCATCATCATCATTATCATAACACAACATTAAAGCTCTACATACATTTTATTTGCAAATCACAAGCTCATTCTATATACCAAAGCGCAGTGTCTTTTTTTTTACGCTATATATACTTATGCTCTATTTATTTCAAATTTTATTTAATATTATTTTTACTTCCACGTTTTGGTATAGTTTATAATTATATAAAACGAGAGAGTCCACAGATGTGGAAGTACATCTTTTTCTTTCGGTGACCTCGTTAGTACCGTATATTATGCTTTGTATGCTTAGTATGTATAGATGCTTTTTGTCAGACACACTCTTTTTAAATATATACAAGCTGGAGCTTTTTTAATAAAAAAAAAGTTGGGTGCTTTATCTCTATGATAAACGAATGATCCGTATCTGATTATTAATAGTGTCTCAGATTTATTCGCTGGAATTAATACAAGCTGACTTTTATTTTGATGAGATTTTTCATTTTTTTTTTCTTTTTCGTTTTCTTTAGATATTTGTTTATTATTAGAATATAAATTTTATTATTGCTTACTATATTTTATTTTTTTTGTTCAGCATTTTATTCTCTATTTCACACAATTTATTACACAAAACATAATTTAAAACTTATTCCTATCAAAATAAAGATTAATGCTTTTACACTATATGTAAAATTAGAATGATTTAGGTCTTACTATACCGAGCTTTTTCTACTTAACTATAACCAATAGGTATATAAATATTTCTAAATTCATAAGACACATATTTAACCACTAATGTTATAATTAGAAAATTTTAATTACCATCTCATATATCTTT
Source organism: Leptomastidea abnormis (assembly GCA_030522805.1). Taxonomy (NCBI): domain Eukaryota; kingdom Metazoa; phylum Arthropoda; class Insecta; order Hymenoptera; family Encyrtidae; genus Leptomastidea; species Leptomastidea abnormis. Next base: position 8,994 of record JAPYZE010001714.1, on the reverse strand, counting down.
TCATAACTAAATCACATTATATACATCATAAACAAAGTTCCATGTATAATATTTTTAACTCTAGAACATAATAACTGTCGTGCAAGCATCAGTTCATCGTCTCTCTAAAATTCATCTGTAAATTATGGCAAGTTAATAAAACACAATCTTTCTCTCGAGAGAGAGACGCCCGGGCATTACAGATATAAAAGAGAAGAGAGAAGTCTTTTCTCTCTCTCTCTCTGTATGCAACACGATAAATCAATGAAATGGCACGGTATAGAAGAAAAGAGAAATAGGGGAAGGAGGAGGAGGAGGGGACACATTTAAAAAAAAAAAAAAAGCAAATCCCGCGCGCTCTTTGTGCGTCAATCTTGTCGAGAGGGAGAAAGAAAGAAAGAAAGATCCGTAGTGCGATTTTTGCTCCATAGGTATATATACCCTCGGCCATACCACCATGCCGACAAAATCCAATCTATCCTCTCTCTTTCTTTCTCTTTCGTAGCATAAAGCTCTCTTTCTTTCTCTTCCAACAGCAGCTGCTTTGTCCATGTCGCGTCGCGAAAGAGAGAGAGAGAGAGAGAGAGAGAGCGCGCGTAATGCGCCCGCGAATTAATGCTTCGGTTGCAATAATGCACGAGCACAGCGCACGTACAGAGCTACGCTCAACTGTAGTAGTAGTAGTATTACTAGAGAGAGTCGCCCGGAGGTAGCAAGTGGGCGAAGCTGAGAAAAAGACAATGCCTCTGCGACTGATATAGGCCCCCACAATACTATATGCTTGCTTACCTGTCCTCCCCTACCCTACCTATCTATTTTTCTCTTTGCTTTTTCTGGCTTCTTCTATCTCTTTTTCTCTTTCGTATTAACAAATAATGGGCTTTTCTTTCGCGAGATACGGAGATCTGGCGAAAAGATTGCAGCATACGGAGAGGAGATGATGCTGAGAAAGAGAGAGAAAGATCGGCGTCAATGTGGCGCGTCCCGTAATCGACGTTAAAGTCTATCTTTTTGTAATATGTGTGTATTGCGTATACATGTGAGTTAAATATGTTAGTTTTGAACTTAGATAATGTACTTCAGAAGTTTTGCATATAAAGAAAAAACAATTACAACGAATAAGAAGTTTTTTTTTTAGATTGATGATTCTTTGATCGCATTAGTTTCATTTTTTTTGGAGGAGGAAGAGGATAGATCGTTATTGCATTGTCATTAAGTGTAAGCTTGAGCTATCATTAAATGTGAATAAAACAATCAATCGATGAAATGCATTGAATAATTATTACATTCTGTGTTATTTGCTAAATGTAATATGGTTAGTTTGATGCTTTTTCTAAATAATATAGAAACGATGAAACGTACTATAACAGAAACGTATTATTAGTAAAAAAAAAATGTATTGTTTTTCGTAACTTACAGAGTATAAAATATTTGTTTGAATAAGTTTATAGTAGATATTAAAATTAAATAATTTAGATTACATTTTCAAATAACAAAATTATTATTCAAATAATTTTATAAATAAAAAACTAAATAACAAATATAAAAAATCTAAAAAATTGAAACATAATTTCTAAACTATCTCCTTTAAATCCTAAATATAAAACAAGTACAAGAGTCTCAAAATCAATATCTCATTATAATCAGAAGTTCTTGAATTAATTAAATCCACACCATATGTGTCAAACCAACAGATACGTGCTGCATATATAGAGGTACCTTATAGTATATGATTACGCAATTGTTTCGCATTCCCAAACGCCCAACAGGGTATAATACATCCATGACAAAGGACCACATGATGGCATACAATATGTACACATACATATAATACACCACAATGCATAGGACTGTATAGAAGCGCCAAAGCTAAGAAGAAGAAGAAGATCGGAAGATAATCCAACCCGGGTTATATTATATATATACATAAAGAAGAATAGATGCATTACAAACATGTACACACACACTAGCCACCACCTCCTCTCGATTTGCTTCGCTGAATAATGAATTAATAATATAAAATGTAGCTTCTAGATATTATATTCTTACCGCTATCAACGCACACCTGCTCCGCACACACTACTTGCCCTCCAACACCAACAACTGCGTTATCTGGATAATTACTATGCCAAAGAGTGGATGAGGAGGATGAGGAGGCTTTTGCGTCTTTTACGCTTTCGAAGCGTTAACACGATACTCCTTCAAGTAATTGCTAACCTTACTCTCTCTCTCTACTTGCCCTTCTTTTTTCCTTAAATTGCACCTACTTGTATGTGTATGTGCGCGCGGGAAAAGCGCAATGCGAATTTATACGTAAAGTCGAATTATCCAGGCGCCTCTGCGTTTCTTCCTTTAATACACCCACTTGGTGTGCGTATAAGTGCCAAAGCCGTGTGACGAGAAAATATCTCTGGATCCACGTTGTACTTATACATATACACTTGCTTCTCTATTCCCCCCTTATATGCTACTTTTCGTATCCCCCCACACACACAGTTTCTGCTGAGGTTTATTTTGAAATTCTGATGTGCGTACGCTTTTGCTATCTCTCTCTCTTTCATACGCCTTCTTCTTGTGTGCTTCGCTACTTCTACTTCTCATCCTTGCTTCTTTTTTTTTTATTTTAATAATGCATGCTTCGAAGAGTTTTTAATTTTAGTGCTCGATCAAGTTGCCTTGCGTTTCTGAGTATGTGTGTATGTGTGTATGTTCATTTTGTTGCGAAAAATACTCTTCATTATGCTTGCAAGAAAGTTAAAGAGTAGAGGGAAAGAGAGCCTTAGGGCGAGAAGTGTTTTTTTTTTCTTTAGCTATAGTTGCAAATTTCGTATGAGCAAGCTTATACAAGTGAATTCTTTATTATGATGTCAGGGTTGTAAGACTCAAAGATGATTGCTTAAAATTTGTTTAATTAAGAATTTGTTTTTGGAAATAGATAACATCAATATTTTAATTATAATTTATGACATTTCATGGATCTTTGAAAGTTGAGCTTGCAAGCTCTAAATTGGAATTTATAATATAAATATATCACGATGAAATTGTTTATGATTGGAAATAGTTGTACTTGTATTAAAATTAATTTCAATTATTAGATATACAAACGGAACAAGCATACTTAAAATATAAGAGCGTGAGAATGAATTCTATTTTCAATGTTGATTAAAAATTCAAGGAATATATTGTTGGATACAATAATTAAATCAAAAATTAATCATTGTTACGTAATACCTTGAAATTACAAGCATATACACATACACACACAATAGAACGATTCACCTCGGCTTACAAACTTATAAGTAGTACTTATAAAATAGTGCGTGATGTGTGTGTGTGCACATTTAGAAAATTGATTTAGTCATTATCTTGAATATTAGCAAGCCTAAGCTTTATACTATACGCAATTACGATAAGATTATCAAACAAGAGTAATAATATCATAAATGATCGAAAAAAAACAAAACCCCTTGTCTTCAACATAATATTATATCTACATATACATATTCTTGCGGTCACGGGTAACGATTAAACTATTGTGTGTAAAAGCGTAGTTTTTATAATGACGGAAGAAAAAAGAAGAAGAAGAAGATATTTTTTCAGGACGATTTCCGAGTTAATAACCTCGAAGTTCGAATGAGGAGGGAAGCGTATGAAAAACTAAGTTCATGATTAATGGGGGTGAAGTAAAGAGGAAGGAGGAAAGCAATATGCGAGTGTTCTTTTTTTTTCCCTTGGCGCGTTATAAACTTGCGAACTCTCTTGTGCACTGGTATTAACCGTCTTTAATTGCGACAATTTTCGAGGATAAAAGAATAGTAAGGTGTATCTAAACGTCGTCGTTTCACTGGTAATATTAACTTTACGTTGTTTATGGTAATAATAATTGCTTAACTTTATATTTGAAAGGAGGAAAAAAATACAACAATTTTAATGTACTGTTAGATTAATAATATAATAGTGTTCCTTTTTTTTTTTTTTAATTTTATAATTTAGTTAAATTTTTATCTATTTTGTTGTTAATTAAGAAATGAATAATAAAGTTTACTTGTATATGTAATTATTACTTTATTAATTACAAAAGTAATTAGCCGTTACTATCTACACGCTATTATTTAAATATAAAACTATACTAAATATTTATTCTATTTTTTAAAAAAAAAATTATTGAAATGAAATATCTTCTATAAATTATTATTAACTTGAAATGTTTATATTTATCCTAGAAAACGTGACTTTTAAATTCTCAAAAAAATTAATAAATATCAAGCTCAAATAACACAGTCAGAGTCAGTACATATTATCCGCTCTTTAATCCAATAAAACATACGACTTGGCACATATAAACGCACATACAACAAATAATACATCATATTTTAGCTGATAAAATACAAGATTAATAGCTCAGCAGCTTAATAGAATCAATTAATCAGCATATGTCTACACAACACATATATAAATACATATCGCTTATATATACTTTCAAATAATAAAAGAAGGAAAAAAAGGAAAAAATAGAGACTGATCTACTTGAGCTTGAATTTACGTTCTTAATAAAGAAAAAATAATAAAAAAAAAAGTTGTTACGGGATAGAGAGAGAGAGAGAGAGGGAGGGAGGGAGTGCAGTGTCGTGAGAAGGACATTTTCTTTCTAGTCCAAAGCGATTACGCCCTATTTCACTCTCCCTCTTACGTATCTATACGTATATATGTATGTCTGTATATGTCGCAAGCTTCACGTGCAACGGCCTCGATAGTATAACCACACGCGGGTTTTACATATATGCGCATATGTATATACACACTCTAGATATATTATATGTCCGGGCGCAGTGGGTAAATCAAGAAAGACGTCGATTTCACACGTGAAAAGAGGAACGATTATCGTAATAGTATAAGCTATCGTAAGCTTTAAACTAGCATAGAAGAGCTTTCGATCTCTTTTTGAGCTTGCAGGCAAGAGAGGACAATGAACTTGATATATAGTCTCTATTATGAGACTTTATCACGACTTGCGAGGGATGACGTAGATTTACCACGCTTTTTCTCTCTCTCTCTCTCTCTCTCTCTCTCTCTCTCTCTCTCTCTCTCTCTCTCTTCTGTATGCTTACTCGCTTACATTCTCGGGCACTTGGCTAATGTTGCGAGGCCAGAGTGAGTGAGTGAGTGAGTGAGTGAGAGAAGTCCGTTAAACGATTTTCAACTTGACCTTAATGAGACATACGCGTATACGATCGCGTATAAAGGCTTGGAGAGATGTCATTTTGAAAGCAAAGTTTTGCGGATGCGAGGTTTAATCTACATGAGTTGACACGAGTTTCTGTGACTGTGATATGTGTTGATGAACTCTTGACTTTTTCTTCTTAGGAAAATAATTTTGAATCAGAATCATCTTTAAATTTGATCTTGTTAAAAAAAAATATACATCAAGTATAATCAAACAAAAATCGTCTTAATTATACAGATTGAAAAAATTTAACTAGTTCTCATAACACCACAGTACAAATCCGTAACTAAAAGAACTCAAGGAAAAATAAGTACACGAGAGAGGCCCTACCTACTGCGCCAGTTACCTGCAAGCGAGCAAGGCTACATATATTTAGTTCGCCTATAGCGACGACGACGACGACGACGACGACGGTCCTTGCCCTCTCCCACCCAATCTCTCCCACACCAGCAGCAACAGCAGCTCCTTCTCTCTCCTTACACCCCTTACTTCCCTCCTCAAGTAACTTGCCATATATATATTCCTTTACCCTCCTCCACCTCTTGCGTCCTATACAAGCCCCCCGCTTCGAATACATTGCACTCGGGCATCGGAGCCGAACGAGAACCGGCCGTGGTGCGCTTTTCGCAGCACGAAATGACTCTTTGTACGCTCTACTGCGCGTCTGCGCAGGAGCTGCTGCTATAAGGACGAGAAGGTATATAAGAAAAAAAAAGGTAAAAAATAAGGTGTACTACTACGCGCACACCTGCCTGCCTACCTCTGCATCTTATATATACGCAGCTGCGTTATCAGTACTATATACAGTTCATGCAATTTATAGCGAGAGGAAACCTACTTTTTTTTTTTTAATCGAAATGATCAAGGGGGTTTTCACTTTGCATTTTAAATGGCTCAGTAATCACCGATTTCAAATCGATTTCACTGATTTCACACGTTAAAATAAAAATCGATTTCACGAGTGAAAACCCCCTTGGAAATGATGGTTATTGATGAATTACGTATAGTATAATCGAGAGTAAGAATGAATTTTTGAAGGTAAGATTGTTATTATTATATTAACGAATTTCCTACTACAAGTTTTGCGTAATATGTGTTCGCGTGAATTGAGAGAGAGAGAATTTTCGTAATATTCGACACCTCGTAGGTGCTATAGCCAGGGTAGTAGAGAGAAGCCGCGCGTGAGTTGTTGGATTTATATATATGTATGTATATATACATGAGCTTGCGTGACGTAAGGTTGTCTCGGGTGTGTGTATGTGCTGCGAACTGCAACATAACCAGAGGCGCGAAATGATTGAAAGAGTGGCGCATACACGCGTCCGCCCACATCAAACTGGCTTACGAGTTTATTCGTATATATATACATATAAGTGTGTAGAGCCGGATGGACAAGACATCATAGAGAAGATTTGACGAGAGAGGTTTGAGTTGGAAATCCGGTGTTTTTGTTGTGTATTTATATATACTTGTGGTACATGATTGTTGTTGGCTTGTTGATTTAGATTTTTTACTTTTTATTTATTTATTTATTTATTTTTTTTTTTTTTTGCTAAAAAAATTTTGTTTATGTACATATTTTGTTGAGTATCTGTATTGGATTGTTAGTTAGACTCGTTGGTGATGAAATTAAATTTATAATTGTTATTATTATTATTGTTTAATAAATTTTAAAAATAAATAGATGTCTATTTATGATTTTTATAACAATTATTAATTGATTTATAATAAAATTCACTTTTACTTTAAGAATCACAGAGGGCTGAAATGATTTAGACGTCATAATGTTGGTTTCGTAATCCGTAGAGCGTAGGTTCGATTCCTGATTTCCATTGCTCAAGCTCTTATTGAAATACACTAAATTGGGTGTCAAAAAGGCTTTATAAAATTAAAATTATGACCAACTTCTTTAAACCATAGTTGTACCTTATGATAAAACTTGTGATCGCATTCGATCGCCTATAATTTTTTACTAAATTGATTTAACGCTTACTTATTCATTGAATTTTAAATCAGAACAAGTTGAATTAAAAAAATAGCTTCAAACAATTGTTTATAAAATTATTAAGTAAAACATTTTTTGGCGTTGAAAAAATCGATGGTGTGCGGTAGGACTAGCAGTAATAAATGATATTTTTAATTTTTTATCCTTATGGATTTAAATAAGTTAAGTATAATGTAAAATTGAATAAAAAAGCGAAATCAACTATTTTTTTACTAGTAATTTACTTTTCAATTTTTAAAAAATTTTAATTGCTTTTTCAGTCTATCAGGCTATTTAAATTTTATTTTAAATGAAGCATTCGATTTCAATTAAAATCTTCAGTTAAAGCAACATTTCGATATAATTTTAACCAAAAGTAATGTCTTGCAATTAAAGAACTTTTTTTTTTAAGATTTCTTATTGTTCGACTGTTTGGGATGGTTGAGATTATTGAGTATAAAAGTTCGAGTTTTTCCATCTGCGAGTACAGATAAAACCTTGAATTATTTAAAAGCTAGTACCTCAAAACTTAGCTTTTCTTTACGATTTTTTAAACTAATATTAATCTATTTAACTATAATTTATTATAAAAAAAAAATAAATATAAACAGTAAATTGTTTTAAAAAACTAAATTGTAAAATTATGTACATTCTAAAACAAATATAATATTTTAAAAATTTGTTCAACCAATTATAAGCACTAGCAGATAATTTTATTCAGAGATTCGAGCTATTCATAATATACCAGCGCAATCAGGCACAAGATTTAGAAGAAAAAAAATTTTAAACTTCTGCAATGATTTCAACACAGACACTTAATTGATTAGAAATGAAGCTTTTAAAAGCGATTGCATTACATAAAGTTATTTACCTACAGGGCTATATATAAATAAATCAATTAAGCTGACCTCAATTACCTTGCGAGATTCATAGGAAACTGAGAGGAAAAAAATAAAAATTTAATATTTATCTTTCTTCGAATGTGTGAAGTGAAAAAAACATAAATTTCAAAACTGTATGATGACGTTAGATATGGTTTTACTAAAGCAATTTAGCAATTTTTCTTTTTTTAAAAAAAAAAGACAAAAAATAAAAATTATCTTTAATCACGTAAAATTTCGTTATTAACAAATGAATTGCAAATTTTGCAAAAAAAATATTAATAAATAAGTATAAATTAATAAGTATATTAATAAACACATCGTGTGTTCAAAACAACTTTCAATAATAATCATATAAAATTCAAATTAAAAAATTATGATATAACAATCCTTGAATATTATAAACTCAATCTAAAATTAACACACACATAATTCTCCAAAACTCTTAAAACACCCAAATTTTCCTACCGTTACCCAACCACCCAAATTTTTTTCATTTCTCTATAAAAACACACAGCACAATCCCACATCTCTAAAACCAACAGTCAAATTCATATATATCCATCCCACGACGACGACTCCTTAACCCAAACCACAAAATGTCATTGCTCGAGCAAATCTCAGTGCAAGTACATCCGACAGCATATACATACACATCATCCTCATCATCATCATCATCATGCTAACAAGCATCCAAAGCTCCATCATAGATATACAGACACAAGACAGAGAGAATCATATATACGCTTATAGAGAAACAGAGAAAGAGAGACGTCGATTAGCAGCCGTCCAGTTATTCTGTCGCAACTATATACACACAGACACTTGTATATATCGACGCCTCAGTAGAAAAACATTACTTTATTTTTACCAGTAGAAAAACATGACTTTTCTCCTTCCCAGTAGAAGAACATGCCTTTTTGATT
>JAPYZE010001713.1:0-20266 GCA_030522805.1 Leptomastidea abnormis | reverse complement strand
TATATATATATATATATATATATATACATATACGCGTGCGCCCGCGCGCGCAGTAGGTTATACGTACATTTGTACGTCGTAGCTACCTGTTTTACCCCCCCTAGGTGGAGGCCAGCGAGTAGCAGCAGCAGCAGCTCTTTCTCTCTTGCCATTGTGATTGTAATCGCCGGCGGCCGTAGTATATATAGTATAGCAGCGAAGTCGGCGCCGCTGCCGCGAGCGGCCCGGGTCACCCTGTGGCCTAACCGGGGTCAGGGTCATTCTTGGAATTATTTAAATTGCACGATTCGCTGGCGCTTGATTCTCTCTCTCTCTCTTTGTATTATACATATAACTATACAGATACATATATTCAACCAGAACCGTTGCTTATATATATACTTTCTTTTAATTTTTCTCCGATGTATTTTCGATGCTGCGCTCTTTCTCAACTACTGCAGCTACCGTTGTGTACCTCCAACGCCCCCCCCCCCTCACTTATTTTTCGTATGCGGTATATAAGATGATATACACTAAAGTGGCTTATAACTCGCGGCTCTCGTAAATCTCTACTTATTACAATTCTTTTTTTTGTCTCTTCATTCTAATATAGTATTTAACTTATTTTTCAATAACAACAAGATGTTATCAGTTGTTCTAAGTAAATTCAATAAAATTAAAATTGTGTAAAATTATTAAGTCGAACTTCAATATAACTTATCAAAGCTGTAAATAACATCACAACTGTTTTTTAAAAAATTATACATGTGTATAATAAAACTCTGAGAATGTTATCAACTTTAATTCTGATATATCGATTAGTTCTACAAGTTTACAATGCCAGCTTATATAAAAATTTAGTAATACTCAATTAGCCAATAACTTGATCGAAACAAAATAGCCGCAAAACCAAAGAAAAGATATTGAATATAAAGAAAAAGACGTGGTTAGGAAGTAAGAGAAATAGTAAGAGAAAGAAAGAGAGAGAGAGAGAGAGAGAGAGTTAAAGAAAAAAAAATGTCCAACGAAGCGTGAGCTCTCCAGCTGCCTTTTTCTTGCACGCTTGGCGCGCTAATAAAACGTGAAAATAAGAAAGAGGTAAAGTCGTCGGCATACACAGACTTGAGTTAAGAAAAAAAAAAGGGTGGCTATGCCAAGGAGAAGGTAAAAGAAGAGGTGAAAAAAATGAATGAAGGAAAGAAAGAAAGGTTTACATGTAGCAAAGAGTCGAGAAAGAAATAAAGAGAGAGAGAGAAGAGAGGAGAAGGTCGAGTCTGTCGTTCGACCAATCTCTCACCAGGAGAGACCACAAGGCAGTCGGGTGTGTGCATATAGTATTGGGATAGCTCAGCGGGCGAGCTTGCACATATATACGTATATGTATATATACATCTATACATATATATGTGCAACTGGAAGTAGAGAAGAAACGGCGTTTAATACACAAGAAGGGGAGAAGGTATAGAAAGAAAAGGGGGGTCGTCGTCGTCGTAGTCGTTGTTGTCGTAGTCGTTTCTCTGACGTATGCAAAACGAGGCCTCTGCTCAGCCGCGAGTGAGCGCGCGCGCCTCTCCCTCATCGGCTCAAACGTTTTCCGGCCTTCTCTTTCTCTCGGAATATTGATGTGTGTATGTATGTATGTGTGTGCATGTAGGTACGTATGTGCAGTCGCGTCTATGCAGATGAGCGTGAGAATGCCGAGCTTGCCGGATGGTAGAGACTGGCACTGAGAGTCCAAGTACCTATACATACATATACATACATACAAACGTTAGTCCAAGCAGACGAGCCGGAAGTGATATAGCGGCCGGTAGAGAATGACGGTGGTGATGCCCACTGATTTCTGTGATGTGTTTGATGTGCGCCTCCCCTACATATATACTCGTCCCTTAAATCTTTAGACGCGTGTGCATGCAAGACTCGCGTAGAAGATAAGTGGACACACGCGGTGCGCACGCCCTGTCTTCTGATACTTATGCCCTGTGTTATATAGAATTAAAAGTGGGCTTACGGCATTTATTTTGTCTTTCTTAGTTTTTGTCAAAGGGTTGGGGTTAAAAAAAAAGTTACTTGTTGTTGTTATGGTTTTAAAGTCGAGATTGATGTCGACTCTTTTTTTCTCTTTTCTTTTTTAGAAAGAGGTTACCAGAAATGATCGTTTCATTTTTTTGTGTGTCTCTCGGTTCTGCTTTTGGAGCTGAGAAAAATGACTCTGTGATGGTATCCGTTTATTTTTTTTTCTGCTCGTGCACTTGGCTTTGGGCAAGTTTCTTGTGGTAAATGATGTCGTCATTAGGAAGAAAAAAAAATAAAAGGATTCGAAATTTGATGCCTGGTTATTTTGCAACGGTTTTTTATCTATACCATAAATAGGATATATTTATTTCGAGTAATCAAAACGATTGCATTTGATTTTATTCAGTTCTTTAAGTTTTACTTTTCAAAAACTATTTTTTTTCCAATTTTATTCCAATTAAAAAATCAATAATGTCATTAAAATTACGACGGAAAGTATTCAATCGTAAATCTATCGAAATAATAGAAAAGCAAAATGTAATAAACACTCAATTAGTGTCTCAACACACAATAGTCACAACTCATCAAAAAAATTATCCCATTCACATTATAGCTCTCGAAAGCCAGCAATTAATTATAACCGAACCACACAAACACACACACACACACAGCAGTTGAATACCAATTCTTGTTCAACATTTTCAAACACCTGTAATAACGAGCACTAATGATAGGCCGCTGAAAAAAAAGCGGCGGTGGCGGCAGTGGCGCTGATTAGACAGCTCAAGAGAAAGAAAGAGAGAGAGAGAGAGAGCTGTGCGCTCAACACGCGAGAAAGAAACAACTTTCGTGAGCACGGGTAATTATATCAGCTGACTGACCTATCCCAATTCACGAAATTCCTTTCTAAACTATCGCTCAACTCATACAGCTATAGCTATAGAGACCTATTCACATTTATAGAGTGGCACAGGACAGTCTCGCGAACTACATAATTTTAAGCAGCGTCGTGCCATCATCCAATTTCTCAGTATATAAACAGAACAAACGAAAAGTTAAGCAGTTAGCGTGCAGTAATATTATATCCGCGAGCATTACCCATGCCTATTCGAGACATTCCCCGTTACTTTCCAGGAGAGTCCTTCGGAAGTCTTGCTTTATATGTACGTGGGCGTACAACTGCCATCTGCCGCAACCGATAAGAACGAGGGCGCGGTTTTCCCGATAAACAACTCCCCCGCTTTCTGTATATATAGCGAAGGATATGGCGTCGCAGCCGCCACCCTCCCCCCCTACCCCTCCTTTTTCTTCCTTTTCCGCGCTACCCCTTGCGCGTCTCCAAACATGGCCGCTTGAACGATCACATGGGATATACCTACGACAGAGGGTGGGCCGACGCGTTTCCTCCTACTATATACGGACACATGTATAACACATACACGCGCTAAGGGGGCGGACGCTCGAGAACTTGTGGGGCGCAGCAGGACCACGCGTATGCGTGTGTGTGTGTATGTGTAAGGGTGGGAGATTCTTTCGCCTTCGTGGCAAGTCTACCCTCCTCATGTGTGTGTGTGTGTGTGCGTATGTGTGCATATGTAGTTTGGTATGGGGATATTCTTGCTGCTTTTACTTTCTTTGACTTAAACATGTACGAATGGCAAATTAGAGCTACGTTGCAATTGTGGATCTTGCAAGAATTAGCATTTGTTAAATTGAAGCGGTGGATTTTTAGCACGATATCTTATTTTTGAATTAGTTTTTTTACTTATTTATGAATTTATTTGTTTTTTTAATTTTTAATATATCTTAACGAAGACGATTAATGAAATACTTGTTGCTGATTCTTAAATGTTAAAAACACTATGCTTGAGCAATTATTTTTAACATTTTTGAAAAATTTATTGCATTATATTTGTAACATAATAGATATTGAAGGCGTAGTTTTATTTTGTTGTCAAAGAGATAGATAGCATTATTTTGCTATTTCATAAGAAAATACGATGCAATGTATAGCCTTTATCTATAGCCGCAAACTACTAGTCAACTACCTTACACTGTATTTATAAACTTCTTTTCTTTTTTTTTTTTTTGTTGTTAAGTTTACTACGCTTATAGCTTTGTAACTATGCTAAATGTGTTGATAATAAAAAGGTTTGCAAACTTTTTTAAAAGAAAGAACATGTTTATCGTTTTAGTTTTAAAATTGCTAAAATACGGGTATTTATATTTTATCGATTCGTTTTCCGGAATTTTAATAAGTTTTGTAGAAATCGTAAAATGAGTAGAAAAAGAACTAACTTTTACCGTTTTAGCTTCATTAAATTTATATAAAATAAAAAAAAAAAAATCAATCCAATAATAATTTATTAAAAAAGTTAAGAGATTTAATACAATTTACGATATAAAATAATTGTAGAAAAAGTTTACAAAATCTATTACTTACTCCAATTGAGCTCAAAATCAAAAGCATTTACTAGAATTACTTAATTGATTAAAAAAGTTTGCTAAAAAAACCTCAAAAAACATTTTTAAAAGAACTTTAACCATCACATTTTGTACTTCAAACAACACGTAACAACGAAATCGTCCGTACTACTCAAGCTTTCCCAAGCCTACTGGACATGCATGCATCTGTCGTTACGAAATGTTTAACACACTTGCCTTCGCGGTCAAATAAAAAAGCAAAAAAAAAGAAAAAAATAATACATATATTATAAATTTTTTCCTCGCCTTTTTTCCCCCTCGATCGTTTAAAGCGTCAAACTGTTAGAGCTCGGAGCGATGAGTTCAGCGACCTGTATACACGCTGCTGCCGACTTTGACTTTGCACACGTACGCGCGCGTGCCGGGCCTATACGAGCATGCGGGTCGACTCTATGAGTATATATACAAGTGCCGGTGATTCTGAAGGTCTCTATATTCGCATAGAAGTCTTAAGAGTTAGTGTTGCAAGAGATTTGCCTTCTATTGTTGTTCTTGCGAGATAAATGATAAATATTTATCAACAATTTTATAATAATAAAAATAAATTAGGTGTTTATTGGTTGTTATAATTATTTTTTTCTAAAAATTGCTTATTAGAATATAAATAGCTATTTCTTATTGCTTAACCATGCGAAGTATAAAATTGCAAACTTTTGTATCAGTAAAATTTTGTATACGGAGTTCAATGACACTTGTCATTATAGTCACAATCATCAAAATATCATTTTGCACAATAACATTATAATTAGCAAAAATCGAATAAAAAATTTTCTGTTACAAATTTTCGTAATTTAACACAAACAACATATCTTAAAAAATAATATTTTAGAGCATACTTTATTTTGTTAGTTACACTTGGAACATAGAAACTCGCAAAGTAACACAACCCCCGAAGATCAAAACCTTTTGGCCCCTTAACACAACCCCCAAAAATCGTCGGTTTAACAACGCAAGGTGGCCTAAGAAGAAGCACACGTTACTTCGACTGTTTTTTTTTTTTGCCTGAAATGAGTGACGACGCGTTGAGTTCGTCGACCTGTTTCACGCATCGCCGAATAATTCGCGGTCGGTGCACTGCCCGAGCCATTAATGCACCCAAAAAGTAAAGGTATATATAGGATATATTATAAGGGGATGAGGGGGTAAGGAGAACGCGCATGCAAAAATAAGTATGCCCGGGGGCCTCTACGGCGGGGGCGTGGGCGTGCGTATGCGCGCTTGGCCTTCTTAGCGGGCCTTCAACCCCGATTCTAGGGGTGCGCTCTCGGGTCAGCGCGATATTTAGCTTAACCTGTGTAATATATATATATAGTGTATGTGTGTATATATGTATGCATGTAAGGCTAATGGGTCGCTTGTGCACACCGCGCCTAGCGTTTCGCACATGTCGAGGCCCCGTTGGCGCGGAAAAAAGAGGGCGCCTCCCGAGAAACCGCCACTTCCGACCCCTGAGCAAGCAGTCAGTCTTGTATCTATATGTGTGTGTGTGTGTGTGTGTAGGTATATCTTGCGATGACGTTGGCAAAGGTGCTGGTGTAGTAGTGGTGGTGGTGGTGTGAGCCGCAATTAAAATACAACGCCAATTTGTAACGGAGCTTGCAGCCGCTGTTTTAGGGAATGAAGAGAGAGAGATGGTTTTTGGCTTCCTTATTTCTCTCGCTTTGTCCTTTTCTGTTACTCTTTTTTATGATTTAATCGAGGTAGTGCGCTAACGATGAATGCCGGGCCTCGTTATTATATATATATATTTCGGCGGAAATTTCTTTTTGCGCCCTCTTGATGAGGGAAGAGATGCGAACAAGCGCTCGTGTGCTTGCTCTGCTGCCATCAGGTAAGGACATATTTTGCTGCTAAAACCTTTCTCCCTTATTCAAATTTTTTTTGTTTTTTTTTCTGTTTCGGCTTTTTAATTTAAATTGCTTGTCCGTTATGTTCGACACGATGTTCGTCGATTAACTATTCACTGAACGGGAAAATTGATCGCGAAAACGCTGCTGCGTTATATATACGATCGCTTGAATAAGATATGTGACGCTTATATTATATACATACGATGTTTATGAACATTTGCATGTGCATGTATATATACGGGCCTCTTGCGTTAATTTACTACGTCACCGTCGTTGTCGTCGCTGCGTTGATTAAAGTCTTTGAGAAGCAACTTTTAACATGAATGTTCAATGAGCTAGTCTAATTCGGTACTTATTGATACACATTTTTGTTGTCGCGCGTGTGTGATTCTACTTGCGTTAAAATATTATTTTTTTTCCTCAACTCATACGTATGGTTCGTTAATTATCTATATGTACAATGAATATGTTCAATTTTCCCCCTAGCAAAAAGACAAATCAGTATTGATTATTATTGTTTGAATTATTGAAAAGCTCGCTCGATATATACATATCTTTTCCTATATACCTAGTCAAATAACAACAAGTTATTTAATAAACGTCAAACATCAATCCAGTATGCTAGTGTCATTAATTAACCCTCACACCCTTTAAAAATATTATTTCAATACACATTTGCCACTATCAAAATACATGCGTGCCTGTATAATTTTCCATTAGCGAAAATGAATTTCAATCGGGACGAGAGATGTTACTTTGCTACGTATGTACATGTAACAATATTATGCATTCTATATACCCACATCCAAAATTTATAACACACGTCAACCATCCTCCTCCTCCTCCTCCTCCTTCCTACCCTCTCTGATCTTCCCCTATTAATTACAACCCTGTGCTTATACACCCGCCAACCAAATTGTCATCGTTCGAGCCGAGGATGAACATAACCGTCCCTCCTCCTCCTCCTCCTCCTCCCCCACCTTTTGCTCTTGATAAATTATAATGTTTAATTTTCCGCTCTTCTGGTAATAAAGCAAAAAAAAAAGAGAAAAAAAGGACTTGCTATATATACCGTGTCATCTATACATAATAACAAGATAGCGTATACACGCACGTATGTATGTATATACACACAAGCATATAATACAGCCCCTGGGGCTGTATGTATATGTACCTATATACTATATAGCGATATAGAAAGAGATCAATGCTCGCAAATTAATCGCACAAAACTCGGGTCCGTGGCGGAAAAGTGCTTTAACCCCGGCGAGGGCGAGTACACACACATACACTCACATGCGTCAAAGCTAAAGGTGGATATAGAGTTATATACCTATAAGAGGGAGGAGGAGGTGTGGGGTCGGTTGGTTTTCACGGGCGAGCGCGCAGGGGTTCATTGAACGGCCCGAAAAACGGGAGCTCACCTCGCTCTTTCTCTCTCGACCCCGGGCTACACAGCCAGTCCCGGTAACATTTTCGCGCATGGTCTCTCTCTCTCTCTCTCTCTATCTCATGCGAGCACTGCAAAATTAAACAGGCAATGTATGTGTGAAGCTCCCGTATTATAGAGGATCGAGGGATACACATACATATTATACACACCGCGCGTACAATTGATGGGATATATACCTATACCAGTAGCAGCAGCAGCAGCAGCAGCAGCAGCAGCAGCAGTGGTATAGTAGTGTCGTGGTAGCAACGCGCAGCTAATTCAACGGTGGTCGCTTTCGGCGAGAGACACACATACACTCACGTGTCTACATGTACTCACATCCGAGACACACATGAGTTTACAGGTGGCGTGGCAGGTATATATCTAAAGCAGCATATATACGACGACAACGACGAGGTTGTCGAGGACGACGATGAAGCAGCAGCAGCTATGTATACGGGGTCGACGAACCCATATAGCGTAGTCGCTCGAGCGCGCCTAGAAGAGGCCAGCAAGCAGCAGCAGCAGCTCTCTTTCCTCCTTTGTGCCGTTTGTTGCTTATACGTGCGAGAGCCACCAGCCGATGA
Organism: Leptomastidea abnormis; assembly: GCA_030522805.1. Lineage (NCBI taxonomy): Eukaryota > Metazoa > Arthropoda > Insecta > Hymenoptera > Encyrtidae > Leptomastidea > Leptomastidea abnormis. The sequence continues at coordinate 11,918 of JAPYZE010001713.1, read as the reverse complement.
CAGGAGTTTAGCGGGAACACACACGTCACGTTTGTATGTGTGTGTATGTATGTATATAGGTATAAGTGTGCCTACGCTTGGTGACGACGGCACCTTGCAAGGAGCCCTCCTGAGACCCAGGCGCTATGCCGCTCTTTTTCTTGTTGTTTTTTTTTTTTATTCTTCCGTCTTGTCTTTTTTGTCTCGTCAAGTCGCCCGGAACGACTTTAATGTGAGAAATAACGGTGGAGAACGAGAGCGCTTCTAGACTACTAAGACTTGTGTTTGTAAATGTGAGGGATCAGTTTTTGTCGGATATACTTGGATCATTGGTTGGATGCTTTTTTTGCTTGATGATAATTATGATGATGGTCTGGTTTAGATTATTTTTGCTAGATTGTGATGGACTGGTAATATTTTAGTTTTTAAGTAATTGTGGGTTTTGGTATCAGTGACAGTAAGGGTTTTAGACTTTTTTTTTAATGGGTATTTTTTTATGATTATTTTTATTTTTATTTTAATGAGAGACATGTGGATGAATAAATAAATAAATTTTTTATGCAAAATAACGTCAGTTATTTGTTTGGACGTTGTTGTTTGGTGCATAACGAGAATTCATTTTTAAGCATCATTAAAAGTTATATTATGAAAAATATTAATTTTATATCTTTGCAAAAAGTATTAAATTTCATAAAAGTACATAAATTTTAAAAATGATAAATATTCAGTGTACAAGTATTAATGAATTATACATATTTCTATCAAAGCTTTTTAAAGTTTCATAAAAATTATATAATTTTATAATTTATAAAATGTAAATACAGAAAAATAGCGATATTAAATTTCATGAATTCATAAAATATATATAACTTGAAGAATAAACGGCAAATTATAAGTGCATAATATTTATCATTTTATAAATTTCACAATAAATATTTATATTCCATAAAAGGCAGAAACTTGAAAAAATATTTGCAGAAAATATAAAAAATCTTTCAGCACTTGATTACGTACACCATACAAGATAATCCAAACAAAAAATTACTAGGATATATCGCAGTAATAAACTAATGATCGATTTCAAAATCCATTTCTTATCAAACATGTTTTTTTAATTTACCATCCCAGTCGGTCTGAATAATTAATTTTTACCTTACGATTTCTGCGAGCTACAAAATGTAAGTTTTTCTGACGATTCTTGTCTGGAACATTTTATTATAAATTGAGAAGAAGCTTCCAGCACCGAAAATGACGACACACCCGCAGGCATACCGCTAAGCTAAGGGGGGTAATCGATATTGCGCTTTCCATTAACGCCGGACAGTCTCTCTCACTCGTCCATACACGGAAAGACCTCGTCTTTTTATTCTTGTTTTTTTTTCTTTTTATTTTTCCTCCTGTGCGTAGGTAGGAGAAGTAAAGCATACTTGGGTATATTACCTTGCCTTTGGCGGAAGCATGTTTTCTTAATAGTGTCTTCTCTCTTACTCGCTCCAATAAAACGTTATACGCGCAGTAGGTATACGTAGCCTTCGCTATATTCGTACGATCATTATATTATCATTAAGCCAAGAACATTTGAGAGGGAGGGGGGGGGGCGAAGAGGATCCAGATCGCGTAATCGAGACGCGCGATCGCTGCCGTTGCACGAAGACGTCGAAGACTCGCGACGACTATACGACAACGACGACGACGACGACGCCGACGACGACGACGATGATGATGATGATGATGGCGGTGGCCAGGAGTAGAGACGACGACCCATGCATGCTAATATCCTCGCCACGTTAATTTGATGGTAATCGTCCTTTCTTTCTCTCTCTCTCTCTCTTTTCTCTGGTTTTTATATATAAAGAACCACGGACAGTCTCTCTTGCCAAAGATGCGAACGAACGCGTATATTATATATACATAGTAGATGTATATGTAGACGGTTCCTCTTTACTTCTTGACTATAGCACGTGTAACGACAACGACGACAGCGATGAAATGCTTGACTGTCCCAAAGGCCAATGGATTTTTATCATATCATTCGCTTTCTACACATACACTGTATAACTTTTATATATATTTTGCATATTTATTTTCGGATTATTTATAAGCCTTGTGAAAATGCTAAATTAATAGAGTAACTTTATGAGCGAGTTTGATGTATCCGATTCACATGAAAATTTTTCGTTTTAGGTAGAAGCTAAAAATCATTTATAAAACATTTTAAAAGGACAATTCACTATTCAAGAATTTAAATTATTTCGATTATGAGATATAGATACCTGAGAAATACCATATTGCATGGAAAATATATCATATATGTGTGTATAAGTTCACAAGTCTCTGCTCTCTGAAATAAATTCTCACGTGCAGTAAAGCGTGCTTATGATGACGAATTAATCCTATATACATGCATATATCTCACCGCAGAGTTTACATATAGGCCAATGCGATTAATATAATGTGCGCAAGCTCATTGACACGAGAAAATCGTCTGTCGTGCTCGTGTGCTATTGCTGCTGTCAATATAAGTAGTAAAAAATGGCTGAGGTGTAGTAGGGTGAATAAGGTATACATATAGATATATATATATATATATATATATATATATATATATATATATATATATGTATATATACCTACATATAAGTCGACATGATTTTTTTCCCTGCACAAGACTAATCTATTTTACATCCTGTTGAATGCCAGAGTTGATCGTACTATATACTACAATAGGTTAGCAGAGGCATATGATATAGAGCTATAGATAGTAATACAGAGTATAATATACCTATATCTGTAGCCATTCTGAGTGTGTGTATGTGTGTGTGCGCGTGTGTGTGTTGTTGGCCAACACTTTTATTATATCTCGTCTTAATTGTGTAATTAGCATGCAAGCGCGCGCGCGAACTAACCTGGCTAATGCCATGGTGTGAAAGTACACACCCCGGTATATGCCGCTTTTTTTTCATTCTCTCTTTTTTTGTGTTGTCTCAGATTATTTAAATATACATATATATACACACATATATATATATACATATATATATATATATATATATATATATATATATATATATATATGCGGATATATATGTATCATAGAAGTCGATATTATGGTATCATGTAGTTGTGCGCATTAGGAGTAAAGATACGAAACTTCGTGTATATAAGCATTTCAATTTAGTCTCTCTCTTTCTTTATATATTGTCACAATAGTCACTGTAATTTAAGTCTAATAACACGTGGCGTTTGATTAAAGACCGGCCAATTTTTATTAAATACACCAACTCGTGAGTCCGCTTGTAGGCTGCGTTTTTGCTGCTGCTGTGCTTCTGGTCGAGTGGAAAACAATGAATAATTTATATCTATATACAAGTACACACATACACTCATTTAACTTAACATGCCATAATGCAGCTTCTATATAAGCCGCAACATTTTAATAACTCCCCGTGTACTTTAATCTACGATAATTAAATAGTTTACAAGCAAAATTCCAAGGGCAGGCTGGATGAAAAAAAAAGTCTTGGATTACTTTATTGAAGTTGGTTTTCTGTGTGCATGTTTATATTTAATTATCTATCCTAAGCAACTAACAAATTGTGAGTGTTGATTGTTGGTGAAAACTCGTATGTAATGAAGTTCAAGAAAAGTTTGCTTAGATATTCGATTCTTGAAATAAACATAAATAAAATAATTTTTTTTTTATTCATTTTAAAGTTATAATTTTTCTTTTCAAAGTGAAAGTTTTATAAAATACTTTTAATTATTTCATTGAATTATCTTTATTAATGCAGGTTATAAACTTTACTTCATAGAAATCAAACTATTATCAACAGAATCATTTCACATTATAAATAAAAAAAATTTGAGAACTTTTTTCAATTTATATTTTAACGAAAAAGTGTGGTATTTAAAATCCTAAAAATCTTTCAAATGACCAATATGATCAATTTGAAAGTAAACATTTTTTTTTTAATATCATCATTATCATCATTTTGTTATGTAACAAATTACCGATCTCTCGTAATTTTCTTATTGATTCATGGAATTGTATTCCAAAGCTCGGATCTATTAAACTACAACCCCTCGTAGTTCATTCAAGTTTATTTTTATACAATAGCACTCCTCCCCCCTCCATCCCATTTTTATCTATCTCATCTGCAATGCGCATCAATTTTACTCACATCATACATATTTTGATAAAATATGTATAGACGACGAGTGAAAGCGTACCTGCGCGCATAATGCAAGGTTTAACGATTCGATATGACGCGAAGACCTGCTGAAAGCAGCCCGTAGAGAAAGCACATCATCTAGAGAAAAAAGTTACTAGTAGACGAAAGATATAGATTCGCGGTTACTGTGTAATGCCTATACATCTGCGTGTACCTATGTATGCGCCAAGCTCTGTGGGCGCGGAGTCATATAGAGCACCGCCTTATTTGATCCGCCGTGCTCACGCACTTGTGTGTGTGTGTATGTGTGTGTGTGTGTGTGTGTGTGTGTGTGTATGTGTGCGTGTGTGTATCTAATATGTGTCTGGGCGCGCGAGACCGTATACGCCCTCGCGTTCAATAATGTGCCTCGTTGGTACCTACCTATTCTTTTCTATGCTCCGATGATATAAATACAATATATCGAATTTCAAGTGTGCTGCATTGCTGTGCACTACCTGCCCATTCTCTCTTTCTCCTTCACCTATAGGTACATATTATATATACCTGCTTTTGTTGCACCTCTCGATTTTTTTTTCTCCTTCTAATATATCCTTGCCTCGAATTTCGTCACGTGAATCGATCTTTTTTTTCCTTTTCCACAACGACGACGATGACAATATTGGAGAGCTAATGCCATGGCTGCTGCTGCCTCCACTATTTACTAAAATGTCGATTGTTCCTTTATATTTTGATACATAAGAGAATATTGCACGTGCACGTTTAACCGCACCCAATGTATGTACGTATGTATGTATATAGCAAGTTATTCTCATTGGCTGTAGCTATCTCTTTTTGCATTGGATTCGATTTCGGCCAGGACAATAAAAAGTTTTATTCTCTGCGAGAGAGATTTACTTCCGCGAAGCTTTTGAATTTGAAAAGAAAAGGCAAGAAGGCTGGAGTTTCTTTGGATATATATGTTTTAGATTGACGTTCGGTTGTTTAGAATCGACATAGATTTCAAATTTTGTGTCTATATATGTTTGTGTATGTATTCATGCTGGATTTATTATGAGGTTTTGAGCATCAGTAGGCTGTATATAATAGTTTAAATTTGAGATACCTGATTTTAAGAAATGCTGCAGTTGTTATAAAATTGATATGTTATATTTGATTTATGTGACCTACATTTACTACATATATGATCTATTCATTTTAATCAAGAATTAACTAAAAAAATCAAAACTAACGAAAAAACTTGTTGTTTCAAACACTAAACACCACCAAAAAAAAGTCATTAACTACTTTAAGTCCATCTCGTTGTATATGAGTTATCATCATACCGATAAATTATCATACCACGTGCTTTGTTTTCTCTTACACTTGCTTTGCATCGCTTAAAGTAACCAACTACATACAAGTACGAGTGCGTTTGCATGTAATGTAGAAATCAGCCGGATGACGCGTTTCCGGAAAGCCGAGGCGTCCGATAGCGATACATTATAATATATAGACTTTGAAACAAGTCAAGCGTTATTGTGCTTATAGCTCGTGCGTCTATTTAGCACCGATAACAGAGTCGTTAAGGCGGTTTGATACGTTCAGGTATCATATACTTATACCATAGAAAATCTAGGTACGTGCATGTTGATTTTTACCGAACCTGTCTATAAGCTTATAGATATGGATGTTGGACGCGATCTCTAAGACGATGGGATTTTCATCTTTCTATACGGTCTTATGCAGTATTTTCCGTGACGTTGCTCTTCGCGTCAAGTATATACTAAGTATATACTAAGCCGATTATTATTTACCGGTTTTCGCGTTATGTTACAGGTATAGTGAGAGAAAATAAGTCCGAGTTCAAAGTGCTTTTATATCTTTCTTGGAGCTTGGGCTGGAATGTGTTGCTAAGAAGAGCTCGGAAAGTATTATTAAGGGGATTAGGTTTGTTTGTAAAAGTCAGATCGATCGAATGGACATTTATAAGCGTGAGATCTACTCTTTGAAATTCTGAATTTTTATTTATGGGAAATTGAAGTCTTTTGTAGAAAATTTTGATGAGCATGTTACATTTTATAAGAATGAGTATATAATTTATTATTATTATTTCTTCACTCGCAATTATTATGTTGTGAATACACAGTTGATGCAATATAATTCGACTTTTGTAGGATAGATAGATATATATATATCAGTTATATGTATATCCACTGAAAAATTCATTAGCTGGCTAATTGTGAGAAAGTAAGTTATTACACGGAGAGTTGTCCGGTCGGGGTACAACTTAACGCAAAAATATATGAAATTAAAAATTAAACGCACGGCTAAAAGACTCGCGCCATTAGCATACGTTTATAGCTGCGTGCCTAGAATACATGTGTGTATATATGTATGTGTATAAAAGCGCCCCACTCTTAAGTTTTGCAATTCCAAAAAGAAGAGAGAAAAAAAGACGCCTACCGCAGACTCGACACACAGCTAAAAAAAAGTAAGAGAGAGGGAGAAGAGGTTGTAAGCAAAGAAAGAGGTTAATAGTCCGCGTTGCGAATTTCAAATTTGGCGAGAGTGGCAAGTTTTCTAAACGGTCAACACTGGTTCCATATCCAGTTATATTTTGATGGCTATATATAGCATCATCATCATCATCATCATCATCATCATCATCCTTGTCAAAACGACTTTGGATTTGTTTTCTAAGAGAGAGATTATCGGCATTGAGATCGTATGATGTACATGTACGTACATACTACGTACATACATCTCATGGATGTATCCGAGGCGATTAAAATTGAAAATTACGTGCTGGTGGTGCTGCAGTCGGTATCAATGTATGTGTGTGTGTATACATATACACATACACACATCTATGCGCGAGGCCCCGTCAAGGCGACACCTGCGCAAATCTACATACCGGATCGACGAGTGTGGCATACACGTCTCTCTCTCTTTCTCTCTCTACCGCTGAGACTCTTGCAATGTGTTTAACTGTGTTTTTGTAAGCGTGTGGTGTTCGTGGGCACGACTGTGCCACAGGAGTGAGCCATGGTTCTTACTCTTTGCGACGACGAGACTTACGTATACGTGCCACGAACTAAAGTGCTAGAGTTTACGCGCTTTGTAAAATATACTAAGCGAGAGATGTAGCTGTATGGCGGTGGTGGCCTCCTATTCCTCGCCTGATGCATCTTCGTATGTATCTATATTTACTGCTAATACACAAGTGCATTGACATACATTTGAATTATACTAATCTTTAACGTATAGATTTAATGTATTTTTTTACGTGTGTTAACATAAAATGCTTGCCTGCGTTATTACAAAAAGATATCTATTTTTAAGTTATGTTAAAATACTGTTGTGTTGAATTTGTGTATCATTTTAACGTTAAGTTGAAAGAGTATTAAATCTATGACGGTGGATTGATATTTATTTTGTAGGATTAGTGTTATGTTTGGAAATTGGTTTAGTTTAAAATTATAATATATTTTAGTTCAAAAATTAAATTTAATTTGTAAATTATTTAATAAGACAGTTTATGAGTATTCACAATTATTTTTCTTTAATAATCTCACAATGTCAATTTATCGATTCCCACAACCACATAACCAAAAAAACAAACTAATTTCAAAAATTAGTTAATTTGTCAAAAATACAAAATATCAAGTCAAGTTTATAAAAAGACACTCTTGTCGTATACTCGCACTCACACACACGTTTGAAATAATATTCCCGCAGCATCATTTTCCAGAATAAAATAACGTTTACACATCCTTCGAAGTGAAGAGACAGCAAAAGATCGACCTGATTCTCACAGGCTAGGTTGATTTGACGAAGAGCCGTGTCTCACGTCGACAAGAAACAAGATCGGCCGTGCGATCGGCCGGACTACTCGTCTCGAGGAGACTTGAAAACAAGTCGAGAACACTTGATTAAAGTCAAGCTAAAGGGGAGAAGAGAGATGGTAAGAGCCTAAGAGACCAACCTCAACGATCGTTTCCGACAGCTCTGGAAACTCTGGACTCTTTTACCTCCCCTCCTTCTTCTTTTACTTACGTTTCCGTAACTGCAACGCTTCCGCGCTGACGTGTAGTTACCGATCGAGCCTTTCCTTATGTACTATAGGATACCTATTTGTATAAGCCGATTCAAGCAGCAGTATTGCATGGACGGAGAGTAGGACTTTCCTGCCGAGAAGGACCAAGATCTCAATCTTTTTACCCGTTTTCTGCATCGTTTACCAGGACATCCCAGCCGATATCTTTTTCCCTCGAGTATAGAGGACTGCACGTATATCTACGTCCCACTACAACCTTGAGAAAAATCCTAGTCTTTGCAGCGTTTTTGCTTAAAAAAATAACATACACACACACACACATTCGCTCCTTATTGTGCGAAGAAAAAATATCTCATATCCTACTACTTGCTTACTTGCTTGCTTGAGCTCATGTTATTTTACCTCATTACACGCGTCAATTTCTCCTTCTTATGTATATACCTACCTCCACAGCTCTTTATTATGCTACATATCTTATTGGCTGTATGCATGCGTGTATATATAGCTCTGCATGTGATTTTTCATTATTCAGAATACTGCACAGGCGGTTGCTTGGTCCTCGTTTTCTAATCATCGATTCTCTCTCTCTCTTTCCCTCTTTCTCTATTATAGCGCTTGCGTGGCTAGCTCGATCGGCATAAATTTATACCGGTGTTTGCATAAATTTCGATTCACCTATACACTTACACACACACACACACACACACACACACACACACACGTAAATATACATGCACACCATGTAGAATACAGCTCATCCCACGCTTGCTACATACGGGAGAGCGCAATTTGCACGCTTTTGTAATAAGTTAATTAGTATTTTCAAACCAGTTGTGTATATAGGTATATATATGCATTGAGATATAGGTTGCATGTTATTTTCTTTACATCGCACATATACAACGATGATAACTAATTTTACCGATATGTATATTTGCGTGTTATTATGTTGTGTATTGGATGGGGATGTATACATATAGGTATACATTTGTTGCGCAACTTTGCGCAAATGCGTTAGAAAAAATTCAACCGGTCTCGTTAAATTCATTATTTTTTGTGTTTTTCATTTATTGTACTGTTGGATACTGAGACATAAACTATTTAATATTTTCATTTAATCATTTATTAATTACGTATTAACATATTCTTCAATGTTTTTTTTCGCATTGCCTTCAGAAATATCATTTACAACTTCAACTTATGCAAATGTTAACTCACATTCATTTATCTGAACATTTTTTTTTTTCTTAATTTTCCATAGATCCTGGTGTTAAAATTCTACAACTATACAATATGATACCTTGATAAAAATTTTAGTAATATAGAAGCTCGGTCTCACAAAAGACTCGGCCGTGCAAAAGGATACGCGGTCAATAAACGGGGTACGACCCATCTTTGGTCGCGTCCGGTCATCAGGCCAACCCAAGCAGGCGTGTTCATTTTCTAAAAAAGAATAAAAAAAAGCCTAAAAATAAAAGAGCAGTAGGTAAGAGAGTCCTAAGCGAGCTTTGCTTCCGGTACGTACATACACATATATACACACATATATTATATACAGTACAGGGATAAGTCATTTTATGGCGGTTGCGCGTATGTCCGGGAGGCTACTGCTCTGTGGTTTTGCCGCGAGAGAGAGAGAGAGAGAGAGAGAGAGAGAGAGAGAGAGCGTCCATCCTGCTAAGAATAGTATACATGTCCTGGATATAAAAGTGTGTAGATGTTTACCTATAGATATAGAGCTTCGAATATCCCCGTGTAATTAAGTGCCTAACACACTCACACACGCACGTCCTTAGGAATGCCACGCGGGATCCTGAAGACCCGCAAGTTCAAAGAGCATGTGTATTATATACATGTATGCAGTGAGTTTACGTACAGTGTAAGTGAATACAGCAGGATGTGAGGAAGGCTTGGCCGTTATTACCAAGCCGGTAAACCCAAAAATTCTCGGGATTTTTTTAGGGAGGTGCGTCTAGGATGAATGCAAAATAATAAAAAATATACGTATATATTTTGCGAGGGAGTGGAACACTGGATACGCGAGGAAGTTGGTGCAGTAGCTCCGGCTATAATGGATTTTGGGAAACATCCACACGTTCTAACAATTCCAGGAATATTTTCAACTAAAGTCAAGATGTTTTTTCGTTCGTTTGTTTCGGGATGAAAAAATTTTTCAACGAACTTTTATTTTTTAAATGTATAATTAAAGCTTACTGAAATAATTGAAGAAATAAAAACGACTGTGTGTTTACTCTTATTGTAGTAAGACATTTTGTTGAAATAAAAATTATTATACGTAGTAAATGATGCAAATAATTTTGTTAAATTTAAAGTATTTTCGTTAGGTTACCAAAATAATTTATCTATGTATAGGTATATATTACGTAAATGACATGAAAAAAAAAACAAATATTACAGTTCAACTACTTGCATCTTGTTTACTTCATATCTATATCACTGACTTCAGAAATTACAAAATTTCTAGCTTAATATCAAATGTTATCTGTGCTATGGTGTAAACAAAAACTACAATTTATTTACTTCTTACTTACGATATTCTACAGTTTTACCTGAATAAATAGGTTTGCGTTTTGTCAAATGATAAAACAATATCAATATAATAAATTATCAATATAGCTTTACGTCATACTGGTTTTTCATTTATGTAACGTACAAAAAAGAATTACGATAAATAAATTGAGTTTTGTATAGCCTGACATTTTAAGTTTTTCAAAAGTTCTCCAACTTGAATCTTATGATATTACACAAAATACGATCGTTTCAACCACTAATGAAATCGAAACAACAACCGACAAAGCTTTCTTCGTTAAGTTTGTTAGTACCCTAACACTTGTCGCAAGCTCTTAGCGCTTCCAAACCGACCTGACGCGTTACCAAGCTATTCGCAGCTCTCTGCGGCTTTTTAAGTATCGTTGTAACGTCTTGCGACTGTATTTCAAGATACAAGTTTACTCACCTGCGTCACATGTGCTTCCGCGCAGCCCAAAGAACGACGAGAGAGGGAGAGATAAGTTAGGGCATGCTTGTGTTTGCTCTGGGCAAAAGAAGCCGGAATCCCTCTCGAGTTTATCATTTCTCTTCTTCTTTCCATATCTATCGTATATATTTATATATATTTACCCTCTATCTTTTTCTCTTATGTAACTTGGTTATTTTCGAATGGTAGGTGTACATATACATTACGAGAAGGAAGGAAAGAGCAAGAATTTCAGCTATATGCAAGATTTATGACTGGTGTGTTTAGTTGCTGGATGCCTTCATTTCCTTTTCTTTCCTCCTTCTTCTCTCCCATTTTTTTTAATGGTGGTTGAAATTTATTGGTAAAAGAACTTTTTATTTCTCTTGTGTTTGCAAGGAGCAAATCTATCTATTGATTTTTCAAGATGATTCGACACTGTTTTCTTTTGATATACTTGGTTTTTTATGATTGTTTGAAGAGGTGGAAATAAATATCTTTTGGGTTATTGTATGGAATCCTTTAGTAAAAGAATGATGGATATAACTGTCCTCGATCTATTCGTGATCTGATTGGCTTTCATTGCTTTCATTGCCCGCTAGATGTGATTTAGTTGAATCAAAATTTCTGTGCTGTTTTTATCCCTATTTATTTCCAGGGTTGCGAGGACTGAATCCTTTTTAGGAGTCAGTCCCGTATTTAAATCCAAAATCCTTTTGATTTTGTAATTGAGACCAAGTTCAATTCACAA
>JAPYZE010001712.1:0-29494 GCA_030522805.1 Leptomastidea abnormis | reverse complement strand
CCACTCAATATTTTTCAAAATTGTATTAGTTTTGCATTTGAAATTGATTTCTAATGGTAAAACCAACCAATTTTACCTAGTGAACCTTCAAAATAATAACTTTTACAGTTTGGCCAAATTACGACCAAAAGGTTGCCATAAAATTGAAAATAGACCATATAATATCTTAATTCTGTTAGTATGAAAAATGATAAAAAAAATGTTAAATTTATTTTTCATGAATAACAAAATTGAAAAAGAAAGATTTATAAATTGTCTAGATAATTGACAATGAAGGAATAACAAATTTTTACAATAAAATATTAAAACCAATTTTTTTTCATATTACAAATAAATTTGATAAAAGGTAGTTATCGAAGATACCTTACACTCAAAATAAAATATTACAAACTCAACATATATTCAAAAGAAGAAGAAAAAAAACAGCCAATCAAATTAGCCAACAAGTGCGAAAAAACAAATTGAAAAAAAAAAGAAAAGACTACCTAAATGTATAAAACAATGAAGATCACGTATAACGAAGACCCGAAAGCTCAGTAAAGCAGCTTTCGCAGATGGGGGGGGGGGGGAGAGGGGGCAAATGAAAACTTGTACCCGTCCTATAGAGATAGAGAGCGAGCAAAGCAACATAGTATACTCCCCTTGCGAGTGTCTGGTCCATGTAACGCATATATAGAGCTGCACACATAGCACAGGAAAGGAGGTTAGGGGGTTGGATCGCGCGCAAGAGTTACAGGGGTAAATTTCGCCGCGGGCACACGAGACACCGAGGGGGGGGGGGAAGGTTGGAGTATACAGTTTTGGTAAGGAAGAGAAGGAAGGAGGAAGAGAAGCGGGACGACTTGTAATGAGCGGGCCGACAGTTACAAATGACAGGCCGGAATGCGTGGGAGAGGAAGAGAGAGTGAGCTAGAGCTATCCAAAGCCAGCCTTGTACCTTGTACTACTAAGGGAAGAGAGAAGAAGAAAGCACGAGCTTTCGTTCTCTATACAGTCCCTTTTGCAAGCGTCATACTTCATCTCATTTTTACTTTCTCCTTTTCATTCTATTGCCGCGGCGTTTTTTGTGATGTTTCAAGCACCTCGCGACTGATTCTTTCTTTTCATTTTTGCTTTTTGTTAGTTTTGCTTTTTCAATTGCCACGACCTTTGTAACATACTCGACCTTATCCTTTGTATATATTTTCAATTAGTGCATGTTTTACTTGTAAACAGACAATATTTGAAATGAATTTTTCGCATTGAGCTTTCGGTAGCTATTCATACCAACCTCAAAGTAATTACTTTGATTTAAGCTTTTCGAGCTAGTAATTATAGTAAAAATGTGTAAGTGATAATAGGAAAAGATAGCAAAAGAGTAAAATCAAAAGCTCTCTTTCTCTTTCTCTTTCTCTCTCACTTCTTTCAGGAATTTCGTCGTCTAGAACTTCCAGCCTCAAGATTCAGCCACGTACACTCTCGACTCTGAATCCGTTAGCAGTAGGTATACATCTACCGAGAGCGTACTTCGCGAAACGATAAGGTATGCTGTTAACGATGCTCTCTACCTCGAGTTAATGTGCGGCGGTAGCAAGACCTAGTCCGCGTAAGCTACCAGTAGCAGCAGCAGCGGCAGCAGCAGTGGCACCTTCGAGGAATTTCTGATTGCGCTCCAAAGCAGCAGTACCTACTACTACTACTACTCCCTCGTCCACGTCCGCGTTCTCTCGCTCTCTTCTTCACTCTATCTCTCTCTGTTACTCTTACGCCCGCGCATCCGTACAATTCTGTCTTTCCACTCTATGCAAATTCCAACTTGACGTCTCGCCTACTCGTTCCTTTGTTTCGTCCGCCGGAAATTCAGCCAACGCGCGCAGTCGCTCGCTCGTACTCCGGTATTTGTCATTCGAAGAAAGGGGTTAGCGTACACGCACGCCTTCTCAACTCCCTCCTCTCCCTTTTTCTTCTCCTCTTCTTCTATATACGTCTCTCTACATCTCCTCTACTTTCTATCTCCGCCGCTTATCATGGCAAAAAAGAGCGAATCGTATAACTTTAAAATAATTTAATTTGAAATTAATTTTTTTCGTTAGTTTATAAACATGAAAATTTTAATAAAAAAAACTATAGAACTACTTTTTCATTTATTATACTAAATTTTTAGTGGGCCAAAACTCTATCAACTTCACGAGAAAGAATAGATCAAAAATTTAAGTCTCGCGAATTAAATATTATAACTTGGTATATGTGCCAATAAATACATATTTACCCAGTATGCTCGCTTGAAATCAGCTGACGCTAATGCCATTAGCCCATAGCGCCAGCCAGTCGGAGACCCAAGATGGACGTATTTGAGTATAGATATATACGGTGGTGAACAAGGATACGAGAGAACGCCCAGATCGTCCTTTCTCGCTTTCTCCTCATCCTCATCCTCATCGTCCTCGTTGTCGTTGTAGTAGTAGTAGTAGTAGTAATAGTCGCCCAGTAGTTCGTGATTTCTGCCGAGTCACGTTACAAATGACTCCTCCTGACGTGTCTCTCCCTCTCTCTCTCTTTCTCTCTCTTGCTTCTGCTCCTCTCACCTCCTTCTATTCTCGTTACCGAGGTGACATAATCGTTCGGGCGTAATGCTCTTGTGTGTTCGCAGCAACGATATACTCCTGCAGCAAGAGCTAGGCGCCAGTAAAATAAGATCGATATCGCGTGTAATGATCAGCCGTAGCTTAATGCTGTTTCTTTTTTTTTTCTTTTTTTTTTTATCTGGTGACTCTTCCACCTTGAGTTTGCTACGTCCTTTTTTCTTTGCCATACGTATTATTTTCGTCTCAATTCTCAATGCGATTGGGCTGAAGGTATGCTTGGTGGTCAATGAGAATTGTGATTGATTGTCAGTGTTGTATAAGAGAAAAAAAAAGATTTGTGTTTTGTACAGTATTTCTGTGTAAAATGTTATTTTTTAATTGAAAACTTGGCACGGGTATATATAATATGAAATTATGAATTTTAATAAAGAAAATATGTTTAGTTATAAGTTTTAAAAATTAATTAAAATTGAACGTATTTCAAAATTGTAACTGTAAAATAAATTTTTAGTTATAATATTATGTCTGGCTATACTCGGAATTTTCTACTGATTACAGATTTGTGTAAATTAATTCATAACTTTGGAAAATACTTGTTAAATTAAATAAATAATTTTAAGTGAAATTATAGAAAAAAAATTAGTTGTAAAAATAATTTTTTATCTTTTTTTATTTTCTTTACATACGTTAATACTTTCCAAATAATGTTTCCGCTGCCAAATTGAAATTAAGACCTAATTACAGTCAGCCAAATTCATCTCATGAATCAAGTGGCAAAGAAGCGCATAGGATGCAATAAAGCTACATCACAAGAAGATCACTATATACGTAGAAAACGAAAAAGAAAGGAAGAGCGTAGGTAGAGGTGTCGGTCAATTAAAAAATAATCAAAGGCAGCGAGAGAGACGCGAGTCGCAAAATAATCTCACGGCACTTGAGGGGAAGAAGGGGTCGCTCGCCGGGTGTTTCGCTAATCCAAGCGTCGGTGGAAATCCCCAGGATCAGGGAGTGGGAAGGGGGGCCCACTCGCTCTCGCGAGAGCTCCCGTCATAATTTATGGCGGCATAAGAATGCGGAAGGGTATATAGCATCCCCAGCTCGTTGTTGTTTACCGTCCTCGTGCGCGGGATTACGCCACGTAGTACTCGTCCATTAATTCATCCGCGCTACACTCTCGTGTAATCATCGGGGCAGGCTTGCCCTTTACTAATACTACCACCACCACGACAGCTTTGACTAGGACATACGCGCTTCAAGGCGCGAGGATTCTCGGCTCTTTCAGCTTCAAACGCAAACGGAAGGCCACATAAGTTTTCCACGCTGCTGTTTTTACTCTCCCTATACTGTCAGGTTGACCGAAGACAGCGACAAGTGTGCGTGCGTGTGCAAGCTTAAAGGGACACCCATTCCCCTGTGTGTACCAATTATTGTGAGTTGTATGTGCTTGAGGTTTATGGGACAAGCGTATATAAGGCCAGCTGCTCCCGTGAACTAGACTAGGATGTGTATAGGAGATACTCTGCTGGATTCGGGGATAGAATGAGAGTGGCTGGAAAAATTGCACGTGTCCTCGAGATTGGCCGAGTTACGAGATAAGCTGTAGCTTGGCTCTTCTGTTAACTAGATTTTAGTTTCTTTTTTAGGTAAAACGTATAGTGCGAGATGATTTAGAATGAAGGAAGTTGAAGATTTTGCGTATGTCGTATTTTATTCTTGATGACGTTTATTTGCTTATTATCGTAAATTTTGATAAATTTTTACGTTAATTGTTGTGTCTCTCGAGTTTTACAATATTCATAATTTATTTTGATTAATAAAATTTTTTTATGACTTGATTTTCGTAAAAAAAAAAACATACTTTTCTTAAATCCACGAATAATGATCCTTTTTTATAAATTGTTTCATTAAGAGATGTTCCCAAAATGCTTTTCTATCTAACTAAATAAGTTGAAATATTTTATTTTTCTCGATAACGATTCTTTGCGTCTCGTGATCTTTTTTCAAGCCTTTTTATACAAGATGTTGTTTTTTTTTAGCAAATTTTGATTCCTTTTAAATTTTTGATAACACGATATTTAATATCTACTAGAAGTGTGCGACTACTTGACTCGTCGAGTTTTTTTACCCGAGTTTGAGTCGATTACTCGATTTTTCGAGCCAAACTTTTTCGCATTACTCGAAAAGCCGAGTAACTCAAAAAACTCTGCTCGACGAGTACTTGGCTGTCAGAGCTGCTTGAAAAATTCGAGTAACTGAAAAAACTCGAAAAAAATCGGAAAGTCGAGTAATCGGCTCGGATCGGCTCGACTTTTCGAGTCGAGTTTTTTTACCGAGTAGCTCGAAATTTTGAGTACTCGAACAACCTTAATACCTATATATTTTTAAAATCAAAAATATAAAAGTAATTTATTTTTAATTGTTTCATTTTATAAATTTTTTATTAACTCTCGTATGTTATTGAGTTTTTTCTTTCATTTATGACTTTTAAGAGTCTTTCTTGAAGAATTTAAATTGCTAATTAAACATGAACTTTGAAATTTTAAAACGCATATTATCACACTAATTATGTGTCATAATTTAAATTCTAATTGAATATTAGCAAATAACCGGATCGCATGAATTTAATTTCCAAGAATTTGAAAACGTACTTGAAATAAGATTAAGTTCTTCTAATGTACATATACATTTTCATAATATCGTTAAATGAAATTACATAGTTCGTTTTTGATCCCTTTCATAGACAAAGTTAGTAAAAATCGTATATGAAAATATTTTTTATTCTTTATTCAGTTTAGAAATATTGATAATAATATTATAAGTATCGAAAAAAAAAAATATATTTTAGTTCTTAACAAGAATCAAGATTTTTAAAATGCTTGAGTTGCTTAAAATTTTTTGTTTTCGCCCCCATCTTTACCCATAGGTTTGACATAGTAATAATAATAATAATAATAATAATAATAATAATAATAATAATAATATTTGAAATGACTAAATAGGGCAGGTATCTGTTTTAATTTTTTTTTCCAATTTTATTTTGATTGATAAATTAAATTACAAGAAATGTTTAAGCTAAGACAAAAAATAGTTTATAAAATTGATTTGTAATCTAAAAATTTATCAAATCTTCGGTTTTTTAGGCAATAGTTAGCTTGTTTCAATGTTCATTAATTTCTTGTATTACATAACTCATTTATTAAAATAAAATCTATATTTTATAAAAAAACACCTTATATAAACACGATTTATGCACGCATATAAAATAGTTTTATCAGAATTAGGTGTAAACAAAAAAACCATCTGTAATCTTAGTAACTGTAGGGTAGAATATAAAGCCAATTTTTGAATATTTTAAGAATTTATTGGCTACGACTTTTTTAAAAACATTTGTCACACATTTTTTCAAATGAGGTAAATCCTTATTTGTTGAAGGCAAGTCATGAAGAAGTAAATTTAAATTTTATCAATCAATATGAGAAAGATTATAACATTTTAATATTTTTTGAATTGAATTTCATTAATTTAAATTTATTCCGTATTAAAGTGTGGAAATATATTTGTAAACGATAGATACATTTGAAATAATATTTCAAATTTTGTACAAAAGGTGACTTCAAAAACAAAGTGGTTTCATTTTATTTCAAATTAAAAATTGAAATGGGTCATATTTTGCATTATTAGTTATTAAATTTTTTTATATATTACGCAACATTTAAAAAATTCAGAATAAATTATTTTATATTTTGAAATATTTCTTAATTAAATTTCATTTCATTAGAAATTTTATTTCATAAAATAGTGCCATATTTTGTAAGTATAGGCTGTGTTTATCTTATTGCTTTCTTGCTTTCTTATACTTTTCGCCACAAAAAATATTAAAATTAAAATTTCTAATTGTCAATTTTTTCTAATATTAAATTCTTATATTTTTATGCAAAATTTTTAGTAAACTCTGTATTAAAACTCTTTTTTTTTATTGAATAAGTTTTTTTTACTTATTTAAATATTAGCTCAAATAATTGTGAAAGCAAAAATTGATTCAGCATTTACAAAATTTATTTCTATTACGTCTTATATTGGCTGTATATTTTTGTTGTACTTTGTATATTGTATGTACGATTCGTGCATTAGTAAACAAAAAAAAAACAATCTTTCCGTAAAGCTTTCAGCTGAAAAATGGTACAACGTTTGTGGAATCTCTACATATTATGGATATCTTTTCTTTGTGTAGTATCTGCTAATTGTCAAGTACAAAACATAGTCAAAGAGAGTATAATTCTAATTGACAAGAGTGATCAGGGGAAGACACCTAAAGTGACTCCTGTTTTAAAGTTCAACGTGTCATCTTTGAAAACGGCTATTTCCAATCTCAATACAACCTCTAATGAAAAACAAGACAATAATACAAATAAAAATTTAAGTTCTTTTAAAGTAAAATATCAAGAGAATTATAAAATAGCTTCTTATTTTTCTACACTATATCCACCTGATTCATATCAAGTAAATCGAGATTGGATATATGCACCGGATGAAGTATCACATATGAAACCAACTTTCATTCCAACAAACAATTACACTATCAAAACTAAAAAAAATAAGTTTCCAATTATTGTACCAGGTGGGTAATTTTTATTTTTATCTTTTTTCCAATGAACAAAATGCCTATTATGGAAGTTAATTCAAGTTGTTCAGTAGAGTTTCAAAATTGTTATCTTTATGGTTTCTTTATTTGTTCTATTTTGAAAAATATAATTTAATTTACAGGTACTAAATGGTGCGGAATCGGTGACGTAGCCGAAAATGATACGGATCTTGGTGTATTTTCTAACATGGATGCTTGCTGCAGAGCACATGCTAACTGTTCAAACTATATAAATTCTTATGAAACTAAATATGAAATACGTAATAGTGAGATGTTTCCAATGTACGTTGATTATTTATATTATTAAACTTATTTAGTTTTACCTTATACAATTTAGTATTGCAATTAAAAATAAAATTTTTAAATTAGAGTAAATTTAAACTATAAATATTTTTATATTATTCGAAAATTGAGAATTTAAAAAAAATTTTTAATTTCATAATATTAAATTATTAATAATAGAATATATTTCTCATGAACTGTATATATACTTAATCTCAATCTTTTTAAATTATAGATTCGACTGTTATTGCGAAATTGAATTATACAACTGCCTACATAACGTTAATACATTTCCTTCATTAGCAATGGCTTATGTTTATTTTCAAGTAAAAGAGAATTGTATTATCTACGATCATCCTCTTATATGTATTCCCGAAGAAAAGTACGTACATATTTATATAATTTTTTTTTTAACACTTATAAATTATAAAAATAGTCTTTAAATTTATTTTTTTATCCCTTTTTATCTTCAGGTTATCAAATACAACACAATTAAATACAACAGAGTCCAATACAATGCAATCCATTACAACACAGATTTCTAAAATAGAGGCGAATACAGAAAAGTGCGAAAATTATCAATTAGATAAGTTGAAGACACCATTATGGCAAAAAGTAGATTTTAAAACCGATTTACCCAAAATAAAATTTACTTTTCCTACTTTGGGATTCACTCGATATTCACTAATGCAAGCTAAAAAACGCATAGGCTAGTGATCGTTGAATATATGAATTATTAATTGTTGTACAAATAACAAATTTATAAAATTTTATAATTTTATCAATGACGAGCCCCAATGAATATATAAAATTTGTATAAAATTTTGAAAGAAACTAAAATAATAACGTTAGAATTAGTATATTTTTATTTATTTATTAATTTTAAAAAATTATAATTTTTATGAAACAATTTTATTTCTTAAGCTTATTGCGCTATTTTTGACAGCTGTTTTCCCAGCCCCCGCTTGCTTAAATCATTTTTATTAACTTTGATTCTTGATTTTGCAAACTTCTACTGCACAGATCATATCAAGCAGCACGAGATAAACGCACTTAAATTATTGTGCATAATCTCATCATTAAAGTAATTTAATCAAGCATGAAAAGATGAGTATACACGAATACATAAAGCAACTACAGCACATTAAAACGTTACGTTCTATCAAAAAGTACCTGTAATTAAATTAATTGGACTAAAAAAAATAGTAAGAATCCAAACATTACCGAGACAAAAATAAATATCATTTTCGATGAACAATCAATCCCCTTATGCTAACAATTTTCTCGAACAAAGCCTTGCAACATTGCGCAGCTTAGACTTTAAAAACTAAAAGGACAAAAGAGAGACAGAGAGAGAGAGAGAGAGCCAAGAAAAGTCTCCCTGAAAAATCAATAATCTATCAAGCCAGCGGGCTGCAGTAGCAAAATTTTGATAAATTTTTACCTTAATTATTGTGTCTCTCGAGTTTTACAATATTCATAATTTATTATGATAATTAAAATTTCATATGACTTGATTTTCATAAAAAGAACATGTACTTTTCTTAAATCCACGCTACAATATTTTTTTTTTTTTAAATTGTTAACAAACCAGATAAGTTAAAATATTTTTTTCTTTCTTGGTCATGATTCTTTACGCTTTGTATACTTTCTTACAAGATATTACTTTCATAGCAAATTTTAATTTTTTTTTATACTTAATTTTTAATAACAATTTATTTCTGTATTTATGGTTTTAATAATAATAATAATAATAATAATAATAATAATCAATTTTTTATAGTTTCATTCTATATAATATTTCTCGTTAATTCTTGTATTTTATTAATTTTCTTTCTGGAAATTTTGTGAGAGAAGCTTCTGAAAACTAATTTAAAATATTAATTTAATGTACTCTTTAGATTTTAAAAAGCGTACTATCACACTTATCATATCTTATCTTAGTAAATAACCGAATCGTGTGGATTTAATATTTAAGAATTTGAAAACGTACTTGAAATTACATTAAATTTTTCTAATCTATGTTTTATACACATTTTTATAATACCGTGGAATAAAATATATTTTAATAATATAAAAAATGTAAAATAGCTTTTTAATATTAATGTTGTAATAAAATGATATAATTAATATTAAATATAATACAAAAGTATTCAATTTTTTATGTAAAATACACAATATTAATTTGTAATCTAAAATTTATTTATTAAATCTTCAGACAAAAGTTTAAGCTTGTTTAAATGTTAATTAATTTCTTGTATAACATCATTTATTTATTAAAATGAAACTTATATTTTATAAAAAATACTTTATTTGATCATATCGATTAAGCCATGCCATGTAAAATAGTTTATCAGAAAAAGGTGCAACTATGAATATGAGATATAATGTGGAGTCAATTATTAAATATTTTAATAATCAATTTAATACGACCTTTTTAAAAACTTTTGTCAAACATTTTTTCAAATGCTGTAAAGTTTTATTTGTTTAAAACAAATGGTAAAGTTAATTTAAATACGGTCAATCGATTGAAGAAAAATGGTATTATTTTAATATTTATTGAATTTTACAAATTTAAATTTATTCTGTGTTAATGTAGAGAAGAATGTTTGTAAAATACAAAGAGATACATTTGAGATAATATTTTGAATTTTATATCAAAAAGCGACTTGAGAAACCATTTGGTTTCATTTCATTTAAATTTAAAATTTAAAATGAATTTTATTCTGCATAATTAGTTATAAAATTTTCTTATAAGTATATTACGCAACATTCAGATAAATTCATAATAATTTATCTCATCACCAACTTTATTTCATTGGATAGTGAGATATTTTGTAAGTACACTGTGTTTTAATAATACATGCTTATAGTTTTGTTATTCTATTTCGTACAAAAAATATAAAGATTGAAATTTTTAAATGTTAATTTATAATTTACATTCTTATATTTTTATGGAAACTTTTTATCAAAGATCGTATTTTTACTTATCACATTTAACTTTCTATGATATTTTTACTTAAAAAAAAAATTTAGCTTAAATGATTATGAAAGCAGAAATTAATTCAACTCTTGAAAAATTTATTTTTCTATCTCTTATATTGCTTATATATTTTTTTCATGCACTGTATGTTATATTTGCGGCTATTATTATTATATACTAACGAAAAACAATGCTTATTTAAAATTTTAGCTTGAAAATGGTGCAACCCATGTGGAATCTCTATATATTATGGATATCTTTTCTTTATGTAGTATCTGCTAATTGTCAAGAGCATACTATTTTTAAAGAATTTACTCAGGAGAAAACACCTAACGTGATTCCCGTTTTAAAGTTTAACCTTTCATCTTTAAAAACGGCTATTTTAAATCTCAATGCAACCTCTAATAAAAATATAGACTCTACTACAAATGAAACTGTTAGATGTCATTCAGATGACTTTAATGTACGGCATTGTATAACAGCCCTTTCATTTTCTACACTATTTCGAAGTTATTCATCTGAATATCGTGAGGCAACACCACATTCAAGTATAACACCTCCTCCTGATTTTCAAAGGAATGACAGTATCGTAACTGTCATGAATAAGTTTCCATTTATTCTACCAGGTGAGTAGTTTTTATTTTTATATTTTATTTTAAGGGAGTAGTATTTGTATCTTATTTGTAGTATTGATTTTTTGACAGTAAATTTTATTTTAAGGTTTTAAGTTTAATATATATTAAAAATAAACTGTTGAAAGATGTAAAACAAAATTTTTTTATGTATATCTAATGAAATCTCGCGAAGATATGGCTGCCTCAACAGGGCCCCATTTTAAACTTGTGTTTACGATTTCGCCAGTTTAAAATGACATAAACAAAAAATTTAAAAAGATTCTAAAAATGTATTTGTTTGACTATTATATAAAACTTGGATTAAGAAAATATTGAAAAATAAAACAATGGCAGCTGTTTTACTATTTTTCAATATTTTCTCAAATCCGAGGTTTATAATTAATACCATAGCCAGACATATATATTTTAAGAATCTTTTTGAATTTTTGTTTATGTCATTTTAAACTTGCGAAATCGTGGACACAAGTTTAAAATGGGGCCCTGTGGAGGCAACCATATCTTCGCGAGATTTCATTAGATATACATAAAAAAAATGTGTTTAACATTTTTCAAGAGTTTATTTGTAAAAATTAAATTTACTATATAACAATATTTACCGGAAAAAATGCAAAAGAAGTGTACAACCCTCTTAATTATATTGCTTAACGCAAATCGTCTAATAGAGTTCCAAAATAGATATTGGAAAATTAAGTAGCGTCGTAGTATTACGAATACAACTTTAAGAAGCAAACGACTCATTATTGCATCCAGTGATATTTGACGATTCGAACGATAATTCGAAAATATAATTTTCAAATGCAAGTTTTTATACTTTTAATTATTTAATCAATCAAAATGTATTTTAATGTAACATAATGAATTCAAAGCTTTCATTCAAAGATAATATTACAAGTTGAACATCTTTTGACTTGGAAATCAAATTGATACTATCAATTCGCAACTTGGTCATTTAAGCGATACTTACAATTCTAGTACCGTAATGTACTATTATTTTAATGATAACTTCATTTTTTCTATTTAAGAAATAAAATTTAATTCACAGGTACTAAATGGTGCGGAATTGGTGACGTAGCTGAAAATGATACGGATCTTGGTATATTTTCTGATACGGATGCTTGCTGTAGAACACATGATAAGTGTTCAAACTATATAAGCCCTGAAAAAACTAAATATGAAATATTTAATAGTGAAATTTTTCCAGTGTACGTTGATTATGTTTTTAAACTTTTTTTAATTTTACATTTGCAATTTACTATTGCAATTAAAAATATAATTCTAAAATTAGAATGAAATAAAAAAATTTAAACAAATATTGAAATTTATAACCATTATTAATTTTATTAATTATCATAAAATATAATAAGTTTTATTAACTTAATCTTAATATTTTTAAATTATAGGTTCGATTGTAATTGCGAAGTTGAATTCTATAAATGCCTTTCTAACGTTAATACATTTCCTTCATTAGCAACGGCTTATGCTTATTTCCAATTAAAAGAAAAATGTATAATCTACGATCATCCTCGTACATGTCTTTCCGAAGAAAAGTACACATATATTTATATGATTTTTTTATAAATTTTCTAATTTCAAAATTATTTTTTATATTTATTTCTAATATCACTTCTGATTTTCAGGTTATCCAATACAACACAGCTTAATGCAACAGAGCCAAATACAATACAATTTAATACAACACAGCTTAATGCAACAAAACTCAATACAAAACAATCTGATACTGTAGAGATCTCTAAAAGAAAGTCTGATACAGGAAAATGCAAAGCTTATCAATTAGATGAGTCCAAGACACCATTATGGCAGATGGTAGAATTTGAAACAGATTTGCCCAAAATAAAATTTGATATGCCATTGGTTGGAACGTATGAATATTCATCAAGAAGCAGACCAAAAACAAAATTCACAAGCAGCTGGTCCCTCCTGGAATTCGAAGAAATAATAAATTTATAAAATTTATGATTTTACTCCCATATCAATGAGAAGCTCAAATGGATACATAAAATTATTGTATTAAAATTTGTATAAAAGTATGCAATAAAAATTAAGATAACAACGTTAGAGTAGGTAATATCATTATTTTCTAAATCATAATGAGCCTTGTTACGTTTTCAGTCTTTGCTTTTACTTAATAATATTGACCAGTATTGCCGTTAAAAAAAAAAAAAAATAATATTAATACAAGTATTACCAAGACAAAATAAAATATCAATTTCAACAAACAATCCCCTTGCCAATTTTCTCGAACAAAGCCTTGCAACATTGCGCAGCTTAGACTTTAAAAACTAAAAAGCCGAGAGAGAGAGCCAAGAAAAGTCTCCCCAAAAAATCAATAATCTATCAGGCCAGCGGGCTGCAGTAGCAATACCAGCGAAAGCTCCACAAGCGCAATAAATCTTTGGTCGCGCACCATCGAGCCGAACGTATAGAAGGCAAAAGAAAAAAAAAGAGCGAGAGGGAGGAGAGAAAGGCAGTAGTCGGAGGGCGTCGACGAGAGCTCCGTTTTAAATTATTTACTTTCGGCCAGACTCCAGAACGAAGTACAGTATAGAGCAGCATCTCGGCGGGCTTTAAGGCCTCGGAAGGCTTAATGACGGCGCGTACCATCTGCGCCCAATCGAGAGAGAGAGAGAAAGAACGACTAGGCTCTTCGAGCAATGTGTGTATGTATGTGTGCCTCAGGGCGCGGATATGGCAGTCCTGCCTTGATATTCACCCGGTTTACCGGTTTACGATTGCTACCAGGGTTGCTTTCGCGAGTGTGTATCTCTATATACGCGAGTTGTGTCGCGGGGATGGCCATTAATCACTTTCTCTTCATTCCGCGTATATATATACAATACAAATAACACTTTTTCCGCAAGGGTGACTTTCTCTCTTTTCTCTTGAGCGCACATGCATATAGTGTCTTTCGACTCATCTGGCTTGCAATACCAAGGGAGCTTTTTAAGCTTAAATCGTCGATTTCTTTCTTTTTTTCTTTTATCTTCAACTTCTTCGTTGCGAGCATTTGAATGAATCTTTAATGAAGATTAAGAGAATTGCTTTTCTGTGCGATTGTTTTAACTGGGCTTTAGTTGAAAAAGAATTAAATACGAACATTTTTTTTCTCTTTCTGTTTTTATTTCTATTGTTTCGGTGTTTTAAAAGTCAGACTAAAAATAATTTTATTCGATATTAATTTTTAGAAAATAGGTTATTAATAAAGCTTAAACAATAGACATTCGAATAATTAGAATAATATTTGATATCGAATTTACAAGGTATGGATATAATTAATTCCTTTATTTCAATACGTCAATTAATACGTGTTAACGTATCGTTGTAATGTATGATTTTACGTTGACTGACAGAACACAAACTCGCTACTGTAACATGCTATTACAATCAAACATTGAATTTAGCCATTAAATTATTTAATTTGACAAGTTTATAAAAATCAAAAAATATGAATAAAATCATCATTAAATTACATCAAATCTCTTTATCAATGTAATCATTAATATGAAACTCGAAAATTTTCTCAACAACATTGTATACCATCGTTGAAAAACAATAAACAACATTCGGCCTTCAAACTCATTATAGGAGCCAGACAAGCGCATCAATAATTACTCGGGTGTGCGCGTAAAACTTGGGTCAGCGATAAATTACACGAAGTAAAGATACGAGGAGGAAGAAGAAGAAGAGTTTCGAGGTAAAGTCGAGAGAGAAGTAAAGGGAGATGGGGGGTGATGGTGGTGGTGTGGAAGGCGGATAAGAAACTCCAGGGGCCAGGAGCTTTATCCTTCTTCGCTCTTTTCCCGCAAGTCCAAGAGGAAGAGTATAGGAGAGTAGTTGCAAGGAGAAAGAGCGCAAGTATTTTCGCTTTTGCTGGTGAGCGTCGTGTTGCGCGTCGGCAGCATAAATTGAAACAGATGCGAGTTGGCGAGAGTTTTTCGCAGCAGCAGCAGCAAGCAGGCCCCTGGAGAAAGAGAAAGAGCAAAGGGGGTGGAGGAGAAGGAGGGTAGTAAGAGGTAAGATCGTAGTCGTCGTCGTCGTCGTCGTCGTCGCTGCGTCGACCCTTCTTTAGCTGGTTTCGCCTTGAGACGTCGCCAAGGCGGATGGAGTTGGCTTGCTTGAAAGCTATAGGGCGAAGGAAAAAACGTAAAGAGCATCGTATAAAGGCGGTGGGTGTAATGAGAGAGAAGTGGCAGGGGAAAGGCTTAGAAAAAGGAGGAATACGACTTGTATGTTTGTGGGATAATTACGATTGAAGTTTTTTTGAGAAGTTTTTCTATCTATCTGAAAAAAATTTTTTGGTATAGATGTAAGAGCTTTGTGAGGATGCAACTTTGTTGAATATATTTGTTTAACAATGTATACTTGAGTTCAATGTTTAGGTTTATTTTTTTAAATATCTGCTGCAAAAATTTATTTACTTCTAAAGATTTATCTTTATCAATCAAACTTGTACAATAAAATAATAACCTTTCAATGAAAAAAAAAAAATATTAATTTTATAGCTGAAAGATTGAAAAGTAATAAAAAGAAATTGTTGAAATATTAAGTTTGAAAAGAGAGCAGGGTAGGAGGGGGGGTTGTAATGAAGAGCAATCGTTAAATCTTGAAAATAGCAATTTTCATCATATCTGATATCCTTGACAGATCGTCAGGAAAATTGAATATGTTCCTTTGCCCGGGAAATGAAAGATTAAAGTTTGATGAGGAGAAGCGAAGACTATATACGAAAGGCCTGCAAGGAAGAACATCCAGTATATATGTATTAGCAAAGGGTGAGTTTACGACAGGCAGGCAGACAGACAGACTCTTTCTTTCTCTGCGTCCCTTTAAGGAAGCGTTCATTGATAGCCGTGTCGCCGAATAAGCGAAGGTTATATATATATACTGCGACTGCACGCAAATGTTCCTCAAGTCGTTGGGCTTTATGTTCCTTTAATTGGCCTAATTCGTGCGAGGGATTTCTTCGCTTTTCTTTATTCATAAGATATCATCCTATCTACTTGCGCATTACGACGTAGCACTTTATAAAAATTTTATTTTCCCATTCGATCATAAAAAAAAATAATAAAATCGATTATCTATTCCAAATTATTAATATTTGTTTTCAATCTTATATGTAAGATAGCTAATAATACATTACGTTAAATTAAATAAAATGCAGAGCACGCACATATAACAGCTTAATTAATTTAAGCTCTCAAAATTAAAATATTAAGCAATCTCAAGAGTAAGTCGATAAAGTGTTCACAGTCATATGTTTTCTATAGAATTGATAAATTTATAAAGTAGCCTTCAACAAGTCTTTTCGCGCGTCTCTCGTGTTACACATAAATTAATCTTGCACAAAAAGATGTCTCACTTATATATTTATCGAGTTATACACCTACCGAGTAACCGTAATGAACTCTATAATTCTTTGAGTGTGCTCGCGCGCACCTACGTGGTGAGAACTCCGTGGCCTAAGGTGTTTGATATGCGCAAGAAAAAGAAAAAGAAGAGAGAGAGAGAATATAAGAAAAAGAGCTTACACGGTGCGAGTAACACCTTAAAAAGCCAAAACTAAGCGTGACCAATTACTCAGGTCTGCTCTCGGCTCTCTTTGCCGGCCTTTACGAGCATGACCGTGCTCTATCTCTCTCTCTTTCTTTTTCTCGCTCGCGCGCGAAGTTCATTTGCGCGTAATGCCAGCCGATTAATTATCGGTCGGCCGATTCAACCGCCACCGTCATCGGGTTCTCTACTCTGAGAGAAAGAGAGAGAGAGAGAGGGAGGGAGAAAAAGAAGGAGACTTGCAGCCGCCAAGACGAGCCGCCGATAATATGTGGAGGGTAAGGTGTTGAAAAACAGGAACACACGTATAGGACGAGAGAGTTGCAGTTCGAGACACCACACAGGACCATTTACGGTAAGCCACGCGCGGCATATAAACCGTGTACTTGCGAGAATACAAATTTGTTCGGTACTGAAATTCCGCTGCTGCTCGCTGCTCGGAAATTTATATCAAAGCATAGAGGAACGGGGAGGACATTTTTTTTTTTTTTTTTTTTTTAAGAGTTTATGCGGACTGTGGAGAAAGCGAGAACGAGGTTCCTGTGTCCTCTGTACTCACACTTGTCGGTGACTCTTGGGTTGGTGTCTTATGCGGCTGCTGAGCTCGTTTTTGAACATCCCTTCTCCATTTCGCGCGGCATGTCGTGAAGTCTCAGAGAGAAAATCTTATGTGTCCATGGACTTTTTTTAAATCGCGGCTCTTTCCCCCTCCATACCCTTTAAACATTAACTCAACTGTATTCGATTTGGTTTACCGTGTATGTATGTGGAGAGTTTGTGTAACTTCGTGAAATCTTTTTTTTTTATTATTTTTCGTATTTCCGTCGTTTTAGATGTTACCGGCTGGATATGGTGGTAGCGAATGTCTGAGGCAATTAGTAAGAGATCTCGCTTTCAAACTTGTAAGTTGAGATTATTTTAGAATTAAAGCATTTTCTTAATTTCTTCTTTTTTAAGAAAAAAAAGTATAGTTAAAAATCTGTGAATAAGGAAAGTTAGATAAACGTCGTTAATAAAAATAAATCTATCAGTTTTAAGAAAAAAAAAAGGTTTAAGTAGAAAAGGTCAGTATGAGTCAGACACAACATTTATATTTTTTCTGTGTAAATTTTAAATTTTATTTTTTTATTTTATTTAAAATCTTTGTTAAAACATTTCTAATGTGAAGCATTCAAAAAATCTGACACATAAAACTTTTTTGAACAATATTGACTAAGAAATATTTACACAACATAAGACAATAAGACCCATTTTTTTTGAGTATTCACAATATTTCATAATATTTTTCAAAAATAAAAAAGATTTTATTATTTTTAACGTTACTGTTACTTTAAATTCATAAAAATCACATACATACAATAAAATTTTTCTCACAAATAAGAAAAAAAAAAAGAATAAAGAGAAGTAAACGAAGTACGCAAACGCTCCATTGAAATCTCGCAATATTCCCGTCGCAATTTCCCCGTGAGCATAGAAAAAAAAAAAACGGAAAAGCAGAAAAGGCCGAAACTCGCACACGCTATCGTCAATCTAATCTCGCGAGCACATCGTGTAGCTCGTCAAGTTCACGCGAGCTCGTGAGCGCTAAAAAGCATCGCAGGTCCGCGAGTGCACTCGCTAGAATATAGTGCGAGAAGGAGGAGGAGGAGGAGGGACATTGAAGGGGAAAGGGTGTAACAGCAGGGGTGGATAAGAGAAAGAGAGAGGGCAGTAGCAGCAGCAGCACATTCACGCAAAAGGTAGAATAAGCGAGAGCTATATACAGAGCTGCTGGGAGCGGTTGAAAAGGGAGAAGGGGGTAGCAGCCGCGGGGGCGGGTGTACGTCTGTCTGTTGGCTGCCAGCGAGCCAGTCAATCATTACATGCCACGCAGGCGCCTGAGCTTTCTTCTCTCCTCGGCTATCCCCCTTCCACCACCTCCTCCTCCTCCTTCTCCTCCTGTGCGCGCGTCCCTCGCCGTTTCTCGTCCTCCACCATTCTACTCTCTGCGCGTTCGTTTCCTCCCTTGAGCCTTTTTCTTCCATCTCCCTCTTTCTATCTCGTACATTCTCTCTATTTCCCTCAACTTCTCCTCGCGTTTTTTCTCTTCTTTTTTTCCTCCTCGTTTCCGCTCTTTCTTCCTTTTCGTCGCAAAGCTTGGTGCCCTGGTACGGGCGCTTTGTCTTGCTACTCTGCGTTCCTCTCAACGGGTTACGCGTCGTCGTCGTCGTCGTCTTTGCTAGGCCCACCTCCAGGGCTGTCTGGGTAGCTTCCCTCTTGCAGCAGTTTGGAGTTAGTCCACCCTTCGACTTTCGCTAGTGCGCTGGTATACCAGTAGCACACATATACACACACGATGCTGGCTTCAGCGTCACTGCTGCTGTTGCTGTTGCTATACTACTGCCGCCGCCCATCCTGCATATTTAAGCGAACTGTCTTGCTGCCGCGCAGCAGTTACACACAGCCCACTATACCACCCTTTCCCTCTTCTGTGTGCTATGTTATCTCTATCTCCTTTTCTCGTTTGCACTAGAGTCCACGCTGACGTGAATTCTCTAGTCCTCCTGGTCTCCCATGTATGAGTATGCACGGCTGCTTCTATATAACGTTTGCCTTTTGTGCTTGCGTGCTTTACCAGAAACAGAGAGAAAGCGAATTCACGAGCTTTGAACCAAAAACTCTTTTTACTTTTGTAATTGTAATTATAAAAAAAAAAATTTTTTTTGGTTTTTTGTTGTAACTTTTTATTGTCAACAGAGACTTGATAATATACATTCATCTATTTTTTCTAGATTAAAGTGAAATAATGTAATAATTTATAAATTTTTTATTATAATTCTTAATTTAATCTGTTATGATAATTTAGTTTATATTTACTTTAAATTTATAATTGATTTACTTTTATAAAGTAAATTTGAAAAAAAAATTCAAATTTGTTCAAGAAAATTCACAAAATAGTACGTGACTAGACAAAAGATTGATAAAATGACTCGTAGTAGAAGAAAATGATAGACTGATTATCAAATACATGTTATTTTTATAATTTTACGAATATCAAACATCTTGACACTGATCTAAGAATCTAGTGTAGTCAATAATGATGTTAAATTAAATTTTACGATATAATAACTAAACTTAAAATAGTCAAGTCATCCAATTGAATATTCCACTAAAAATTTCCTGAAATGATTCTGTAAATTATTTCGAAATCCAAAGAATTTAATGTCAATTAATCAATCAAATACATCATATAAAATATCATTAACTCAATTTCATTCAATCAAATTAAGCATTAACGGTATTTCCTCTCATTTAAAATGTTAATTCCATCATTTTTCTAAAATCATATTGACTGTTTTATTTTAAAATTTTCAAAAAATATTCTCATTCTAATTGTTAACGAATTTTTTCATGTATATAAACCAGTAAAAAACGATCATACATAAAACAGTTTTCACAAGCACTTCGACAGCTAATAACGAAGCCGACAAAAAGCCAATAACAAGCCAGCTACAGTCTTGCAAGCTCCTACAGAGTAGGTATAGTCAAAGCTCGTGCAGAGAGGCGCCCCCGTAGTTTGAACGTGGGATTCAGGAAGTACAGCTGAGCCTCTAGGAGAAGAGTCTTGATGCGCGCGCGCCAAGAGAGAGAAAGGGAGAAAGAGTTACGTCGACGCCTGCGCCTTGACGTTAGCTGTGCGTCGGATGGCGAAGGGGCAATGCGCGGGTGGGAGAGGCTGACTATAGGACGTAGGAGTCGGTCGCGCGGCGACTGCCACTCGTCGGATCGAAGGGGGTAGTAGGGAGCAAGCCACACGCGCGAGTGAGCAAGAGGGAGCTAGATAAAGAGAGAGAGAGAGTAAGAGAGAACCGGCGAGGGTAGCTTTCCCTTCTCTTTGGCTTTCCTAGCGCGGTTGTGCAAGAGAGTGAGCGAGAGCTGGAAAGAGAGCAAGTGAGAGAGAGAGAGAGAGAGAACGAAGCGTCGAGCAGTACGTCGGGGGGTGTTGCCATGACTACCAGGCTCGCGCCTTGACATTGACAAATGGCCGGCCAGAGGGGGTGAACCCGAGAGAGTGAGTGAGAGAGAGAACGAACACACAGCGACGCTTTTACATATGCAGGGACACCCATTTGTCCGCTCAGCGTGGAAAGAGGCCGAGGGAGAGCGTAAGCAGAGAAGCTTGCCGTAAGAGATGAGGGAATGGGGGAGAGAGGAGGGTAGATATAGAGACCGAAACGGAGAATTCAAAAATTTTCAACCTAGCGCGAGGGAAAAGAGAAAAAGAGAGAGAGAGAGAAGATAAAAAGGGATAAGTTAAATACCCGGAGAGGACGGACGAGACGGAAGGTGATTTTAAAAAGAGTGGGTTGGCAAAACTATGCTTTGGGATTCTGTTGTTGAGAGAACAGTCGCTTGACGAAGAGGTGGTGGTGGTGGTGGTGATGGTGATGGTAGTCGTGGAATGAGCTATATACATCGAAGGAGACGGATGACGAGGATGAGCTTTTAGTGGACTTTTTTATGAGGCGCAAAACTGGTGACCGTATGAGAATTATTATTCGTATTTCGAGTGCAATGACATGTGCGTTTTAATTACCAAGAATAGAAGGGGGGATTAACTTTTTTTTTCTTACATTAAACGAATACTAATTTTTATTTTATTTTAAAATAGTTTCCTATCTGAAAGTATATATTCTTATTTTTTTACGTAAAATATTATTTATAATTTGCAATTATAACCACATTTTTTCGATCCGTCAATGTTTTTTCATTAAAATTAGTTTAATAAATAAAAAATAATCACTTGCAACAATCAAATAAATATCCGACAAATTTGAAATGCTAAGCATGCATGTACTAAAAAAAAACTGATTTCATAAAAAACAAACATTAGCTCGTATCACTATAGAAATCCTTCAAGAAGAAAAAAAAAGAAGTAAAAGTCTAGAAGGAAAAAGTAACCCGCAATCAGTATAAGTCGACACTTTGTCCGCTAAGCAATATATAACAAGATCAAGGAAGGACATATCTAAAAAGAGGGGAAGGGTACATAAAAAAACAGTTTATCGCGCAGGATAGCGGCTATATAGTGTGTATCCCGGAAAGAAGAAAAGCCCGCAGCATGAGCTATGTCTTATTGCGATGTGTCCCTTATATGTTTTTTTTCTCTCTTTTTCAAATCGTAAAAGAAAAATCGGTCTGCGTCGTAGAAGATAATACATGCCGAATTAGACGTATGCATGTATGTATGTCTTGGGATAGCGTGAAAAGTGAATAAACATAGTAGGCGTAGGGGGGTGGGAGGGATGAAAAGTCAAAAGCCCAGGCAGTGCTCTGCTGGATACAACTCTGTGGCAGGGTAATCGGGTCTCGAGGGATGTGAAACGATACCACCCTTGGCGATATACCCTGTGTGTGTGTGTGTGTGTGTGTGTGTGTGTGTGTGTGTGTGTGTATTCCGTAACGCCCTCGCACGCGTGATACTATATCTACTACCTATGCATCTCTCTCTCTCTCTCTCTTCTTTGTATGATACCAACACGCAAACACACGTACCTATATATACAAGGGCTGTGAGTCGGCCACTCCCTTGAGCAGTAGCAGTAGCCGCTCTAATATCTCATTACCCAGCCACCAGTCAACTACTGAACGTCATTCGAAGATTGTTTGCTCCCAGGCTTGATTCTCTAGCTGTGTTGGCAATATGCTTTATGGTTAACTTGCAAAGACGCTGATGATCAAGTTAATGCGTAAACGAAGTTTACTGTCTGCGTAAAGAAAAAACTAGGTCTTACGTTTAATGTTATACTTTGATTATTCAACGATTTGTGGTAATAAATGTTGATAATAATCGCGATTTTTATGATCAAAACGAATGAAATGTGATATTCGTATGTTCTTTTTATTTTAGCATTAAAAAAAAAAAAAACTTTAATTGTTTGAATGTTATTTGAAAAATATTTAGTATTTTTAAATATACATATCATAAAAAAAGGGAATGAACAGAAAAATAAATTTTACGTCTTGTTAAGGTAATTTTATATTATTACACAAATTTTTATAATTAAATAAAATAAACTTTTATTAGCCTTTAAAAATCATTAAATAAAAGAAAAAGGAAAAAAAAGAATTTATAAACTCAGAATAATTGGCTCACATCTCGATGCTTTTTTTCTCTCTCACGCAAAGAGAATATAATAAGGTCCATTGATTTCCATGGAATACCCATCAGCGGTAATTGGCACGGTATACCTCTCTCTCTCTCTCTCTCTCTCCCCCCTCTGTCCCTTATCATATTTCATAAATGGCCAGGGGATGCTGTGTTCGACTCTCAAATGCCGGTTTTATGTATATACCCACACACATATATAGATAGACATACATACATATAGATATACTCATACACAAACAGCAAGGGAGAAAGAGAAAGATAGAAATGCCACCCTTTTTTGCGCGTGCTATGTTCTCTCTCTCTCTCTCTTTCTCTCTCCAGAATATAACGAAGCCCAAAATCATTGACGGCTCACTAACAAACCATCACGCCCACACTTTATCGAACTGCCACTGGCTAAAGTAGATATGACGAGTTTTTCATGTGAAACTTATGCGATTTTATTTGATATTATTTAAATATGTGATGTAACTTTAAAAAAAATAAATAAATTGTATTTATCAAGATAATTTGAACTTTTTTTTGATTATAAAAAAAATATTTAAAAAAATAATTCTTTAAAATCTGTTGTTATTCTTATAACTATAAAAATCTGTACTTACCTTTTTACCAGACATGTATTCTTTGGTGGGCTCCATTAGTTATTTTTTCCTTAAATAATTTATTTTCTTTTTTTATTTATTTTTGATTAACGACGGTTTTTTCAATTAATTAAAATTATATTTATTTGAACTTAAGAAAGAAATATTTACAGTCAATTATATTTTCAACTTTTCAATTAAAATAAAAAAATTACGTAAAAATTATACTTTTTTAAATAAAACAATAATTGTCATAAAAAACGTATGAATTTCATAAGCAAACAAAATAAAAAAGGTAAATTAAACGTAAGTTTGAGGATAGGAAGGAAAGGGAAATGATATTGAAATAATTGCAAAACAGCGTATGTACACAAGATGTAGCATTTAATGCTCACGTTTCAAAAAACACTATACAATGGACACTCTTCTAACATAGACAACCATGACATCGTCATCCTTTTCAATGCTTCTTTTTTTTTCATTTCATTTTTTATTCTGTTATTTTTTTTTTTAATTCTTTTCTTCTTCTTCGTATCATGTATACGTGCGTATGTGTGAGTGGATCCGCGTGACGCTGAAAACGAGTGACGCCTCACTTGTACTCTCAGTCGATTCAACTATCGCGCGCGATCGAATGAGAAAACGTTTACTTGTGTTCTCCCACCGCTTATGTAAATATATATATATTTATAAGACTATAAAAAAAAAAAAGAAAAACAGTTACTTTAACAGTTTTCGTTCACCGCGACTCGTGATTTTTTTTTTCTTCGTATTTATATGTATAATGCACCGTTCGATCCGTCACTTTTATACCTTTATTTACGTATATGATATAGAGCTGTATACTTTCGACGCGATTATTTACTCCAAGTTACCGGCTTTTTAATACTTTATATAATATTGACAGATACGCGTCATTTTATGCTACGCGAACCCTCGCAAAATCGAACAAGCGAGCGTTCGCGTTCCCGATTTCTTTACTCATAGCATTGACATCCTTTTGAAAATCTTATTTGCATTTCCGACTCCATGAATGATGTCTATATGACATTTGCTTACTCGCGATTACTCGTACGTCAGAGAAAAATCGTAATGAAACAATCGAGCCGTTATACGTGTGTATATCTATATACTGGTGTATGCGAAATACGCGCGTTATTATGAAGCCTTATTACGAATACTCGTAAAGAGATACAATTTTATGAAAATTATCTACCGAAAAAATATCGTGATAACGCGTCTATTGGAATTGCCGTTAATTACACTCGTGAGACAGAATATACAAGATTTACACGATTCGCGAGTATGTGTATGTGTTTTTTTCGATCTCTTAGCTCTCCCTTTTTTTTCAATATTTCATATATATCTATGTTTGGTGCTTTTATTATTTGTTTTTTAATAGCCATTGCAATTTTTTCTTGAGGTGTATTTGAAAAATGTTGAGATAAGGTATTTTGAGAACGATGCGCAAGAAAATGAATAAATAACAAGTTAAAAAGTCAGATTTCATACCGATATAATGAATGTTATCTTATTTATACATCATCATTTATCAATATCGTTTACAATAAGGTATAATCGCAACAATTTTTTTCCAGTTTCATACCACCGATTCTAAACGCTTTTCGAATTTTTTTTTCTCTCTCGACGATCAGCGATCGCAGGGAGAAAAAAAAATCGGCAATCGGTAATCATAATTATACACAATATAGTAATTATACAGTGTGTGTGTTTTTTTTTTTTCACAAATTTTCATCCATGCAAACTTACCTACACGTGCGTGCTCATTAAATCTCACATACTCTCAAGCAGTTTTATTATTATTAATTTTTTTTTTTGGATCATTCCTTTCAATTTCTCACACTCGTTCAAACACACACAAACAAATAATTTTCGAACACTTTTTTTTTCATCTTATTTTATTTCTTAACTGCTCTGTCTGCTCTCATTCACTCTTTTACACGCTATATGCACACACAAGTCGCTGATGCTGCTGCTGATAAAAACTCTGTGTACTCTCGTTTTCTTTTTTTTTTTTTTTTTATTTATTTCTTGTATACCTTCTAACGTGTATATTACTTAGATAGCTTAACTGTTACTTCGTATACATTTTTAAGGCGATGATTCAATCGAATGAACTCATTTTTCAAACAAACAGCCAAACTGTCGGATCGCATCGTATCTCTCACGTAATTATTTATTTATTTATTTTATTTTTGTTTAAATTGAATTTCACATCGTATATCGTCGTTTGCCCTCTCGAGCAATAGTGCTTTATTTAATGGTAAATCGTATACACACTTGAAAGTCGGAAATGCGGCGAAGTTGCCGTTGAAAGACGGCAGAATAATGTAAATTACAAATTATTCGATCGAGACTTTAGGGAACCCCCGATATATATATATTTTATATTGATTTTCACGATATAATTCACTTGTGGTACGTATACAACTGCTATAATAATAGTTGAAACCCTGTAACGAAAGGCAGCGACACAATGGAATATACATATATAGACACACACTTTCAACGATCGGTTCGCCGGATTTCCCTTCATTTCTTGCTTTCCTCGATCTTATCGTTCTTAAGCGCACTTGCTACATAACTTTAATAAAAAAATCAACAATTTTTACTTAAATATAGTGTGTGTGCCTCTTCGATCATGATAAATAAAATTTACGCAAACGTAAAAGTTATTATAATTAAAGAAAATGTGTAAGATTATTAAATTATTCAACAGCTAAAATTGCACTGGTTATTGTTACGTTAATAAAAAAAGAAAAAAAAAACAATGCACGATAAAAGTGGCTAAAACGTTTTAAACGATATTTTAGTGCTACTGAACGATATCGATCGAATCGAGCAATTGGTAAGTTTACTTATAAGCCGATTTCGCCTAATACGTTGAACAAACGTAAATATCAAGAAGCCGAAACTCCTGATTTTTCCAAGAAAAATATCTGTTAGTGCTGCTGGTGATTTTAGTGCTTAATATAGCGATGCGAGCGATTAACAAAATTAAATAATCTATGCCGTTAACAAACATAATTGGCTAAAATTCGAGGGATAAAAGGCCGCTCGCATCGATAAACTGACGCAGCAAATGAAGTTGTTGAAAGTAAGAAGTTACGCAAATATGTTACTGCTTACCCTTTTGATATAACATAATAAATCTAACAGTTGATTGTCTGCTTCGATCAAATTGTCTTGTGAAAACGAAAAGTTATTGCTTCTCGTTAAAGAAGAAGAAGAAGTCAGTGATATACAAGAACTTATTTTCAGAAGATAAAAGTGTCAGGAGTTTCGGCTACCATCAAAGGCATATTTTCTTCAAGTCTCAATGCGATGCTGATTCGTTGGAGAAAGATTAATTTTTTTCTCTCCCTCTCTATCTCACTCGATAAAATCAGATAACAATTAAAAAAGCTCACTGTGAGTTTATGTGTTGGGTTAGCTTTCTCCAATCAATCAATCGCGTGACAATTTTGTTAGTCACTTGAGACTATTGGTATACACGAGTTTTGTTCCTTATTTCAATTTTTTTTAAGTATACTCAAATGCCATCTTGCACAGCACGAAAATTCAAAGGATCATTCGATACACGTGTTTGATTTTTTATTTTTTGGTCTTGACAGTGAAACGACGATAATTAATCGATCTAGTCTGCTACCATCGATCAAAGCTTATTGCTAATCAATTTAATTGATCTACTTCGAGATTCTAAATCAAACAAAATATTTTCTTTATAATATTTGAAAGAAAATATTTATTTTAAATTATTAATATCCTTAAAATTTTTCGTTACTGTGCGTGGCGGCTTAAAAGTTGCAAAAAGATTAAAAATTTACGACATTTTTAAATAATAATAATATCTTGTTGTATAAGTTGAGAGTATTTAAAATATCATTAATTTTGATTTATAATTTATAAAGATGATTTCTCGTAGTTCTTTAAATTTTCTATTTCGTATAGCTATTATTCGTATTTTTTTATTTTTATTTTTGAATTAAAAACGATGCTAAACGTTGTCATCACCAGGAGCCTCATTAAAATAAAATTTTTATTTTTTTTTTCGTATGATTCTGTGTATACGCACGTATTTTCACACACTCTTACGTATATCAAGTACATTTAGTATTTAGAGTTAAAGAATTGATACACATTTACACTTACAGTCTCTCTTTCTCTCATACATTTATTCATACACACACACATATTTCAAAGTTTTAAAATAAGCTAAAAAGTTCAACGTTCGTTTCATTAAGATTTATTTTTAAAATTTTAGTTACATCATTTCTTTAATTTTCTATTTTTTTTTTTTCGTAAAAACCAGTAAAAGTGAAAAATGAAAATTAAAATACATTTGATTCGCGCTGCTACGTATTCGTTAAAAGGCAAGAGAAACACACTGACTTTGACGAATTGCCAATCAAGAGTAAGCGCAATTTAACGAAAGGAGAACTCAAGGGGGAGAATGGGAATGAGGGAAAGGGGGGGACGTAAATGGGATTAAATCGAGCCTCCGTTATTTCCCGTTCTCTTTTTCTCTTCCTATTATTTCGATATATTCCGTCGGCACTAACGAAACTTGATCCTATATTTTATTTATTTATATATATAATACCGTAAAATCTAAAAATTTGCCGAAAAATTATCAAAGTTTTCATTGCAATTCCTTCTCTTTCGTTCAAGACAAAACTTATAAGATATACAACAACGAAAAAAGAAAATAAAAGAAAATGCAGACGAACCGAACGTGGACTGCTGCGTGTACTTTCGGGCCCTAAATAACTTGCTATACTCACGCACTATGTATATATAATATATTATATAATTTATAATACAATGCTGCCCTTATCTTCAACTATACCGCTTTATTTTTTTTTACTGCGATACACGTGAAAACAAACAAACAAACAAAACATAATGTCGTACTCGTGCATACGCATACATATGCATAGAATCCACATACACACAAGCACACGCATACATACACAAATTTGCGCTCTCTTTCTCTCTCTTTCTCTGATCACCACACCTTGCTTCCAATTGAATTTAACTATTTATACACAATATATTATAGCTTTTTTTATATATAAATATATATATTTATATATTTATCATTAAACATATACATATATATTTATATATAAATATTTATATTTATATATTTATATAAATCGTAATCGTTAACTCTCTAATTAATTCCTAAGTTGTTTTCTTTTCTTTATTTTTTTTTTTCATCGAGCGCTGGGAATACGCCATCGCCGTCGGCGTTCCGTGGCTCTCATTCCGTTTCTTCTCCGTAAAAACCGCGAGTTGGTGCGGTATAGCAAAGCACCGAAGCTCGTAAGGGCTACATTTTCTATACCTCAGCATCAGCTTCTCTCATTCTCTCTCGTTAATTCAGATCCATCTTCCAACGTTTGCGCCACTGCTTTTATATAATAGCCTTCCATTAATATTGTACAATTGCGGAGGAGCGGTATACAGTGCGATGCTATTTCTTTCCTTTTTTTTTTTTATTATTATTATTATTTTTCCATTTGCTGATGCTACTGCTGCGTTGCTGTTGTTTTTTTTCTTTCTTTCTATCTTTTATCCCTTTCTTCTCCGTTAATTATTTTATTTTATTTAGTTTAGTTTTTTTGTTTCATTTAATAATGATTTATTTATATTTATATATATATATTTATATATATAGTTTACTTTTTAGTTTTGTGTTTTTTTTTTTTATTTATTTAGTAAATTTATGTATAATTAAGAACTGTACAGATTCAATGTTCCTATTGCGTGTCGAGTAAAATCCGTCGACGCTTTGGCGAGCGACCACACTTGTATGCATCTTTCTTTCTTTCTTTCTTTTTTTCTCTCTTTCTTCTCTTCCTCGTCCACCTTCTCTTGGCTCGTACATAATCGTCCGTCGCCCCGTGAGAGAGTCGATACGCGACGCGGCAAAAGCCTCGTGTTCGCGAGAGGCTCGTTTTGTTTTTTTAAATTCCTCGGCACTCGGAGCTCCATCGCGTCCTTTTTTTTTTATTTCTTTCTTTTTTTTTTTTTTTTTTTTTTTTTTTTTTTTTTTGTTGTC